>BQNB010067644.1:22949-34129 GCA_026074375.1 Tanacetum coccineum | reverse complement strand
AAAGATAATGATTGAATAACTAATTGGTCAAAGATAATTAATTTCATCATTATTATCATTATTAATTGGTCAAAGATAAATAATTTTATCATTATTATCATTATTAGTTTCCATGTAAACCTTGACTCCTTATACTATAAAATGAGGTCTAAGGTATGTAGTTTAGAGATCCATCCATAGAATAGAATATCAGACTTCTCAATGAGAGTCTAGCAAAAGCGTGTGTGTATACACGTTTAGTAGTAGTAGTAGTTAGTGTATTAGATAGTGATTGTAGTCTCATTTATTCTGATCAAATATAATGAAGGCTTCAATGTTCGGTTAAAACCTTGTTTGGTAATATTGTGTTTTTATTATTTCCGTTGTGCATATCAATGTTACCTGTAAAACTAATCCTAGATGGACTGATCGATTCTCAACATGTGGTATCAGAGTAGGTTGCTCTTGATATCTAGGATTGTTCAAGGTTTTCGTGTCTATTCTATGAAGATAAGATGCTTTGTTCTTAGTATGATCACGTGTGTTGATTTTTCAGAAAACCCTAATTTTTAAAATGATGGGGTTCAATCATGTTTTTGTCTCGGCTTGTATTGGTGAGTCAATCATTTAATTGATGATGAGCCCTTGTATAGATACATAACACACGATGTTCTGATCATGACACAACTAGGGTTTTATAACAAACCCTAATTCACTTTAACTGAAGATGTCACGAAGCATGTCTTATGAATTATAATCGAATCTCAGTTGAATGGAGGCAGCATTGGAGTTTTGGTGTTCATGATCGTTCAAGTTCTGAGACATGGTATGTAAGAAGTTGCAGCAGGTCGTGACAAGATTTTTTTTAAAAGGAACACTAGTCAGCTTGGTTGCGTTTTCTTGAAGAGAATATCATGGTTACATGTTTAATCATGATACATGGTTATTAAGTTGCTGAGATGCGTATAATATGGGAAGGTATCACAATAGGTTTGACTGTGATTCGTAATTTCAGAATGGATCTGTTATAATAAATAAATCCTATGTTTTAGGGATTGAATCTTTATAACCTCCTGATTGAACGATTATTTTATGCATCATGATTGGTTTGTATTTATTCCTATGAAAACTTAATACTGGCCGTGTTTGTCTTGGTTAATACTCCTATCGTCAAATTTGAGCCTTGTGGTATTTAACGTGGAGGACAAAAGAAAGTTTTCGAACAGATGCAATGAAAATTCAAGGAAAAGATTTGGACGAGTATGGTTACTGGAGGTGTATGTTGTGTCATCAAAGATTCAAAGATTCATATTTGGGTTTTCTTAATATATGTACACATGATGAGTAATAGTGTCATATATTTGGAAGATATACGTATGATGGTGATATACAGGAGACAAAGGGATCTTTTATAAAGAAAGAAAAGATAAGTTATAAAAATTGAAGATATGGCAGTCAAAGATGGTGTACGTGATAAAGCTAACATGGGCTTATAATATTGACATGAGATGGATGCACATGGGTTCAAGTATCAAGTGAAGGATAAAACTGTTGTAAAACAGTTTGTCACTTTATGCTGCTATTGTTGTGTGAATAGCAGGTGACAAGACAAAAGGTAACATATTGCTTCTTGAATTTAGCATTGCTCGTTTATGTGGTTTAATGTTGTTTGGGCTTCATGTGTTTAAACTGCCAACATGATTTTAGATTCGAGATTATGCTACCAAGAAGGGGACGTATTAATATTGTTCGAGCAAAAGGTTAGTACCGCTCTATATAGAGTTAGTACCACTCTATATAAAGTTAGTATCGTTCGGATTTGCAACAGTGCAATGACGGTTCAGCAACAGAATAAAGCGTCGTTAATGGCATGGGAGGAAGGAGTCACAGTTTAGTGACAAATATTATGTCGTAAACAGCAGGTCAGTGACAGTTTTGTGACAGTTTTGGGACAGAAAAAGCGTCGCTAAATGGCAGATTTGCTTGTTTATACCGTCAGAGCTATCCGATATAGCTAGTTTGTACTGCTAGCTTTGGAAGATATCGGATGACATACATTTTTGGGACATTGGACGCATTTTGGATCTTGGATAGATGATGATATTTTTTTTGGGGATTATTATGAAAAAAATGGTTATTGCTTATTTGATGTTGTAGTTGACATTCACAGGTGCGTGTCTTATCATATCTTGAACGGTTTCAATCCCCTTTTAAAGATAAATTGTTTGTGCTTAAATGGTGTTGACGAAGACTTGGCGAATCTAGCAAAGGTGTGGGATTTCTCTTATGGTGCTCAATGCTCACATTTGCTATCACTTTAAGGAGTTACATTGTTGTGCTCAGTGTCTCATTTTATAGGATAAATGAGGATTTTGTCAAGAGATTGTGATCTACTTATATTTTGGTCTTGGTATAAGTTTGATGTCACGAGGATAGTACAAGATATAAGACACAAGTTTGGGAAATTCAACTTCTTCAACAAATTCGTTATACTTGATTTTCTTCATCAATAATTACCACTTGAAGCCTACTGAGTTAGAGATTCAAGAGATGGTTAGCATACTTTCAGGGGAAGCTTATTGTTAACATATTTAACCATCTACATGTACCACTTAAGGGGAAGTGTTCACAAGTTGCTTATTTACAGATGACCCCTATTTAATGATTACAAAAAGAGGAAGAAGACTATATGGTTTGCAGCTTATTTATGAGTGGTGACATGTTCAAGAAGATCTTATTTCAAGGGGAAGCTTTGAAGATTGTTTCATACATGAAGATTGTTTTGTAATATCAAATAGGGGAAGATTGTTGGGGTAGACCTAAAGTAAATGCAACGTTTGAATCTTCACAACCACAAACCAATATTACAACATTCTAATCCAAGTATTCCATGTCCCAAATTACCCTCCATTACGCACCTTTAAGAAAAATGAACTTGAGCCGATAGAAACTTACATTAGCAAGTAACAAAGGCGAGCAGTAGTAAACACCTTCATCTGATGTAGCATAAAATGGTTAAACATTTTAGCATTAAGCTTCCCCTAAAACTCATATGTTAACCATTTCTTAAATCTTCAATTCTGTAGACCTATGGTAATGGAAATACTTGATGAGAAAAATTAAGTATATACAAACTGATTGTAGAAAGTATAATATTGGTTTGTGGTTGTGAAGATCAAAGTTGCATACTTTAGTCTCCTATTTGATATTGACAAAAAGGGGAAGAAGATTTGTTGATTTGCAACTTGTTGATTCTTGGTGGTATAGTATGGATTAAGGGGAAGTTTCATTCATATATCAACTTCAGGGGAAGTTCGTGCAAGAACTTTGTTTGTTTTGTCATCATCTTCAACAATCTATAGCAATCTTCATTCATCTTTCCATCCAAAAGCTTCATTTCCAAACATATTGAAACATATTCTCATCAGAGAAGTGGATATTTTCTATCAACAACAAGTAAACATCCATAGATTCTAAGTTTCAAACAATGTACTCTACTAGTATCATAGTATCTCAACTTTACAATCTTTTGTTGTTCCTATCCTCACTCCATAAGAATCTGTGCTTAGAGGTTCTTCAAACATATTCTTAACATATCAGAATCCCTCTCTAACTTATCCTCAGGCCCAATCCAACCCAATATCTATTCATTACTATCTATACAACTCATAAGAGTCATCTCTAGATATAGACTCTAAACATAGAACCAAAATTAATGTATACTAATATCTGTTCCATCTTCCTAACAATTTGGTATACTCCTTTTTCTCCTGATTTAATAATCATATAAGTAGCTACACTAGTGTTTTCATAGTCGACAAGAAACAGGATAAAAGGAGTTTCCAGTACCTGTGTTTAGTCTCTTCTTGCTCCATACAGACCTTATCTGGCTCTTCAGAATCATTTCTTATCCACACTTTAATGCATACCTTTCAATCCTAGCTATCTGTTTCTTCTCTTTCCAGACTTCTTCGTTGGTTCATCATTACTTTTGCTTCTCACTTTGTCTTCTTTCAGTCTCTTTGGGTCTTTTGTTTGAATCTCCTTCACCAAACTTGTCAAGCTATCTTTAGTGCTTCAAAACATATTTATTGGTAGCAAAAGGACTTCAATCTGTTTACAAGCTTGTCAAAACTCTTCCTGACTTCTTCAAAGCTTCAACTTCCTCAGCTGATTTAACATCATGACCCTTGATTTCATTAAGTAGTTCACATGTAAGTCTTTAGCTGTGATTGGGTCATCGGGCTTGTTCCTTTTAGCTTTGGCTCTTACTCCAAAAAAACTCTTTCTTTGATTACACAAATTCCATCAACCCCATTGTTCTTAGCAAATCTCTCCTTGCAGTTTCACCTTCCAAGCATGCTCTTTGATGAACTCTGCCATTGGCTTTAAGTTTTGCACTAATTAAAAAATCCAATCTTCATTTGTATAATGCTGAGCCTCAAATTGTACTTGAGCTTTTCTTTTCTTCTGTTGCTCAGTCAACTCTTCTTCTTCTGCAATTCTTTGTGCTAGAAGAGCATCCAAATGATTTTCTCTAGCACTCTTCTTTTTGTAAGTGAATCCCACCTATTGTTTCTGCAAGGCTACTCTTCTTGTAAAATTTGTTCCTTTGTATACTGGAGTTTCCTTCACTACCAAAAGATCTTTCCCTTTCTCTCTTTGTCCTTTATTTTCACCAGCAGTACTATCTTGCTCAATAACAGTATTAAGTCAAATACAACCAGTATTAACTTTCTAGCAGTATTAACTTCATACTAGCAGCAATAATCTCACAAGCATATTAATCTCTTCAGAACCAGCATCATCTTGTTGAAAGTCCAAGCTTTGAGACTAACATTCTACCTTTAGTCTCTTTTCTTCTCTTTACCAAGTCCTTCCTTTGTCAATTGACCTTGACTTTAAAGAGCAACCTTTGAGAGAGTTTGGCTGCTTCAAGAGTGTTTGGGCTTGATAAACTTACCTCTTGTTCTCTCCCCTGAAGCCCAATGTGGCCTTTGAGTTGTAGGAGGTGTAACCATATCCTTGTATTGAAGAATCTTGAGGATCAGCTGACTTTTCCTCCCTGACCTCAGGTTCTTCATCCTCTGAATCTGACAAAAACTAAATTCCTCCTTTTAAGAAACCCTTTCCAACTTCTTGCACCTTGCTTGACTAGCATCACTATTGCATTTCCCCATGGTTAGTCTTGGTTTGTTTGAGATCCCAATTCCAGGCTCATCTATTCTTGAAAATCAACATGGGAACTATGTGAAGCAAATTCATCATAGGCATGTGCGAACTTGGAGCCTCGCTCTGGTGAGGGTGAGAAGTGATGGTGGACAGGAGATTGCTTCTCCATATAGGTTACTCATCTGTGGTAGGTTTCAGTCTCAGTGTGGTGGTGGTAGGTGATGGTAGGTGTTGGAATAGTGGTGTGTTGGAGATGGAAAAGGGGAGTTGGAGACGTAGATGTTGGGTATTAGGTGGTTGGTGTTGGTGATGGAATAGGTGGAGGAGGAAAGTAGATGTATGGGATAGGTGGTGGTGTTGGTGGATTGGTTTGGGATTGAACATGAGCACAGTTCTTGCCTTGCAATAGGGTTTCGTAGCAACAAGCAACATAGAAGGCATAAAGGACTTGGTGCCCTATGAAAACCCCTTGTACATATTCCCAAATATCTTTTTTGGTCAGGCTCACAGCTAGATAGGGTGTTTGTTTTTCTAGTTTGAAATTCAAAATTTATTTGCAAAAACGGGATACATCAAAAACTTTTTCTTGTTCTTCAAATTCCATCATACATCAAAAATGAGTATTGAAAAATTATAAACTCTACCAGTGATAGACAAATCAAAGCATAGCAGATATTGCTACCAACTTGAAATCCCATCCACCACATTATAGAACTAATACAGTGCCAAAAGATGTGGACCAAAATATCGCCATTGGGTGTAAAGAAACTTTCCAAAAGGTAAAAGTTCCAATCATAGGATACCCTACTTTGGCCCATGCCCTCAAAAAGGTCCTCATTATGTAAGCATTGTAGATCCCTAGTGGGCGGGTCATCTAATTGAAGTGAATCCCTAAATTGACGCCTCCAGAGATGTGTACCTTATGGAGTTCAATTGTTTCACTAATTTTTCTAGAGACCCACCTCTTTAGTACTTCCAATATCACTCGCCAAGAATTGTTTTCACAAGGAATCATAGATATAGATTAGCAGTTAAAGCATACCTGAGGTGGAACCTCGAAGAAAATCCACTATCACATCAAACCCTGCACTCCACGTTAGGCTTTGCGCCAAAACCCAACTTGATTAGTGTTTGTCACAATAATTAATGAGTCATAGGAACAACCGTATTAAGTACTTAGTTTTATTGTGAATGAAATTTTAGAAGCTGGTGAGACAGAACGCGTTGGCTATATTATCGTTAAGAGGAAATTTTTGACCTTTGCAAAAGAAAGGAGATAGCAATAAAAGAAAAGTATGAAAGAGAAATCAAACTTTTACTATATATTGGCTACTCTGTTGGACAACTATTGCGCCGTAAAATCTCTAAACGGTTACATTTTAAAAAGTAAATAAGCAGAAAAAGTCAATTTCCCGCAACCAGCATTAACAATAAACTACCAGTATTAACAATTTACACTACCAGACTTAATTTGGTCAAACAGAATTAATTAAGAGTCAACCTGAATTAACTCTATTTCAACCAGAATTAAGTGTGTAAGAATTAAGGGGAAGAAGATTTGATGATTTGTAGCTTGATGATTCTTGGTGGTATAGCATGGATTAGGGGGAAGTTTCATTCATATATCAACTTCAGGGGAAGTTCGTGCTTATTGGGTTTTGTCATTTTCAACTAGGGGAAGATTGTTGGGAATTATATTTTGAGTTGATAAGACAAAACACGAATGAAACAAGATGGAAACATGAAGGACCAAAGTTTTAGTAAAAGAATACTACAAAAGATAAGAATTGAAAGATTTGGTCAAAGATAATGATTGAATAACTGATTGATTTTGTCATTATTATCATTATTAGTTTCCATGTAAACCCTGACCCCTTATACTATAAAAGGAGGTCTAAGGTATGTAGTTTAAACATCCATCCAGAGAATAGAATAGCAGACTTCTCAATGAGAGTATAGCAAAAGCGTGTGTGTGTACACGTTTAGTAGTAGTAGTAGTTAGTATATGAGATAGTGATTGCAGTCTCATTTATTCTGATCAAATGTAATAAAGGCTTTAATGTTCAGTAGTTAAACCTTGTTGAATAGCATTATTGTTCTTATTATTCCGCTGCGTATTAATGTTATTCGTAAAACTAATCCTAGATGGGCTGATCGATTCTCAACATGTGGAAACCTAAAACACGTGATAGGTCAATGTTGGTATCAACAATTGGTATTTGATACTATCAGGTTCTTTAATATTCGTAAAACCTAAAATATGTGGAAACCTAAAACATGTATTAATGTTTTATTTTTGTGAGTCCCAAACTGAACAGATCTTTGCAGCCTGCTAAGGGTGATAGCCAACTTGTACAAATACAGATTGACTATAGAGAATCACTGACTATGAATACTTATTGTATATGCGGAATCTACACAATAGTATTAAGAAGAATAGTGAATACTAAACTTTGATTTCTATTAATCTGCTTTAAGTGATTACAGATTACTAACTATGAGATATGATTGTATGAGATGAGATCTGTGTGTTATCTCTCTAATGTCGTAGGGTTCCTTTTATAGACCAAGGATAAACCCTAACAGGCTTACAAAACGCGTAAAAGATAATACATATCTTTTCCTACAATATCTCATACATATCTCTTAAACGATACTAACTATTTTATACTAACGGTACTAACTATCTGAGCAGTACTTAACACTTTGTACTGTCAGTACTAACTATAACTAGCGGTACTAAGTATATAACTAACGGTACTAAGTTAGGAATGTATATTTCCCAACAATCCTCCCCTAAACATGATTGTTGAACTCGTTTAACTTCATGTTTCTTCAGGTTATTCTTCTTAAGTTCTTGGAGGATGTATCCAAACACTTTAACACATCTGGATCTTGATCATTGATTATCTTCAGCTATCCATCTTTATCAGGAACATGTCTTTTTCAGCACAGCACAACATCTTTTCAGCAACAATTCCAACTAACTTGGTCTTGTAGATTTTTTGGCAAACTACCCAGCCATAAACTGGAATTGATATTTCCTTTACTAGTAGTTCGTGTTGCCTCTGGGATAGTCACCATATTTTATTGAAAAATATGGTGATTGAATTACCTTATAGTTATTGGTAAAACTTTTTTTTTGGTAAACTGTCAACCATCAATGGAATTGATTTGTCTTTACCAAATACCGTTTACTTTTGGACTAGCCAATGCTTCATTGCCATAACACGGTGCATTGATAAACCATATAGTTTTTAGCAAACTATCAGCTAACAATAGATTTGAGTAGTCTTTACCAAGAACTGTTTGATCCTGGACTAGCCAACTCTTAACCATGAAACAAGGTAAGTTGAGAACCTTACAATTTTTGGTAAATTGTCAACCATAAACGAATTTGAGAAATCTTTACCACAAGCCGTTTGCTCATGGACTAGCCAGTTCTTATGCCTATTAAGCATGGTGAACTGATGACCATTTGTTGTGTGGTGGTTAGCCAACACCCAAACCCTTCTCATCTTCATTTACAGCATCACTTTTCATCAATCTGTTGCTTAATAAATCTGATCAAATCAAGGGCAGCAGTACTTTCTCTTTCAACCTCCAATCCAAGAGCAAGCATCCTTTGCAGTAAATCCTTGGAAAGAGGATACCTTCTTTCAACTAACATATGGATGACTGTCCCATCTTTAAGTTCTAGTATGTAAACTCCACAAGCTTCATACAATCTCCAAGTAACAATCTCCCAATCTTGTTGATCATTCTAGAAATCACTTTGATCATTTTCTTCAGTTGAGGATTCCATCATTATCTTCAAATCTCCCCAAAGAATCAACTCAATTCCTTCTAGTGTAATTTCTGAGTACTGCTCCATCACCAAGTCATACAAGTGAAATAAATCTTGTCTATCAAATATATGTAGTACCTCCAATAGACAGTTGAATGCTCTGAAGTTCCCATTGGCTCTGTAGATAACAAGATAGTCCCCATCTGGTGATGATACCTTGTTCATCCTAGCAATAAACGATTTCTTCTCCATTATATCACTATCTATGGTACCTTCAAATGTAACAATCTTTAGACACTTTCTGTGTTCATCATCACTATCAACATCTGGTTGTGGTCTTTTCCTTTTCCTTGCAATCATCTTCATATGACCACCCTTCCTTTTCTTTGTACCCTTATCTGTCACATCTACCTTAGCAGGTACCTTTGTTGTGTCCTCTTTCTTTGGAGTTTCTTTAGCAACCTTCTTCTTTAATCTATTATGTTCAAGATCTTTTGCTCCTTCATTCATCTCCTTAATCTTTCTTTCATCCTTAGTGGAACCAACAGCAGTGAAACTTTCATCAAACCTTTTTACTTTCTCATATAAAGCTTGTATTTCTTTAAAAGTTTTGTTCTTCAGGTCTGAGTGTTTTTTGTTTCCAACATGTTTCAAATAAGTCATCATCTGATTTCTAAGCTGAGTTCTTGTAGGAGGTCTATTCCTTATTGTAATATCTCTTTGTTTTGCAAGAAACCTTCTTTGAGCTGCAATTGTATCATGAAGGAATTTTGCTCTCTCTTCTACAGTGAACTGCTCTCTCTTTTCATCTTGAAGTTTTAGTGCTAGAAGTCTATCAGCTTCAATTCTTGCTTGAATAAAGTCATATTCATTTGAAAGGGCAGCCTTTATAGCTTCTTCCTCATCTAGTTTTTTAACTTCTTCTGCTTCCCAATCTTCTTACACGTTTCTAGCCATCTCTTCATCCCTAACAAGTTGCTTAAATTTCTTTTTAGCTTCAGGAATACCTTCAGATTCAGTATCAGAGTCATCTTCCTCTTCAATTTTCTTTTTCCCTTTATCTTTTGGATCAATCTTTGGAATAGGCTTTAATGTCAATAATGATCTGGTTAAAGTAGGCCTAGTTCTCTCAGTCTCCTCAACATCCTTAAGTTCAACTCCTTTATCTTTTTCTCTTGAAACTACTTTAGCTTGACTCATATTGAGAAGAACTTGAGCAATAGTTTCATCATCTCCAAAATTTGTAGGAGTAGGTGTTTGAGTTGTTGGAGTAGCACTTCTTCCTTCAGTTTGATCATCAGTACCTTCTTCTGGTCTGTCGGTACTAACTTCTTCCTTCAATCTTGTTGGTACTAAGTTTTATACTGGCAGTACCTTCTTCAACCTTGTTAGTACTAACTTTTATACTGTCGATACCTTCATTTTCCTTGTCGATACCTTGATCTGGCTTGACAGTACTTTGTTGCCTAGCAGTACCTTTTGAGCTTCCTCCTTTTCCCATGTCTTGAGCACCGTATGTACTCCGTATTTCCCCTAAGTTAAGAGTCGTGTGTAATCCATGTGTCATCAATGTCCATGTCCAAATCATCCCATTCAGTGTTTGTAGGTACTGATGATGCTCCTTTGGATTATTTGACAGTTTTCCTCCTCTGTTTGGATACTCCTCTTCTCTTTTTCAATCTAGTAGCCCTTAGTCAAGCCTTGTGATGATTGATAACTGGTCTGGCTCTCCTTTTGAGCTTCTTGATCTGAGCCTTTAATGCTTTAATTTCTATGGCTTGACCTTTATGATTATGTCTTTTCATTTTCCTCGGACCGATTTACATAAAGAGAATACAAGAAAAATGTAGACTTTGAGAGTAAGACCATCACATTACTCCATGTAATGGGATCTTCATTGGATGTTGATTATCCATGATTCCCACCAGCACGCCTGTAGGACATAGGACTCAGGGAATAGTAGGTTGTAGGTCGGGGAGTTGGGTCAGGCTGTTTTAAAGTGTATTAACATCCAATATTTTATTATATGAAATACCTATTTTACTTATTTATCACAAATTATACGAGATATTCTTTCGCTTTATTACATTACTTGCATTGTCAATTTTCTCAGTATATCATGTAACTTACTTAACTAATGTAGGACAAGCTCATGTAACCTATCTATGGGCATCCTGTACTTCACTATATGGTCAAAGCATACATCATAACATGTCAAAGTCAATTTTATCATATCTGATTA
>BQNB010067644.1:5449-17949 GCA_026074375.1 Tanacetum coccineum | reverse complement strand
CCCCACCTCAGATATTTAATATAGGAAAATATTCAATTAAGATGCATCTGAAACATCATGAGGAGCAAATCGAAGATATTTTGAATTACTTAGATTGAACTTTTTTACCGCAACTAAAGAAATATGGAAAGATGGCGTATTAATTGGTATCGAACTAAAGACCGAAACTTTAAGAGAAATCTATACTAAAGATTATCAACTTCAAAAGATAGATCGGGTAGGGCAAAGGATTTGATTTCCTTTGCTTACTATTAGGAATTTCTGATCTTGAACTAAATCATTGAGAAAATCCAAGTCGTCCCAAACGGATCAGGAACGATCTTTAGGATGTTACCTTACCGGCTCAAAATCCAAAAACTCCTTAGACTTGTTATAGCTTTTTCTTAGCTACGGGATATGTTTGGTATTAAATAAAAAATGCTTTTAAATCTTGACTATTGTACAGTAAAAATGGCAACAAGTTTATTTATAATAGGCATTCCCCATTTCGTATTAATTGTTTCCAACTTATCTCTCTTTCATTCATCATTCTCCTTATTGCATCATTATCTCCGTTCTTCATGAGAATCATAACCATAACCTCTAAGTGCTTAAAAATTCTTGTACATTTTTAGCATTTTAAGTCATACGTTTCTTTAATTTTCAGAAACTATGATATCATTCTTACTACGTATTCTCTTATGTTGACAGAATGCCTCCCAAAAGGATGTCAACATCTGAAACACCAGCCATAACTTTGGATGCCATCCGGCAACTGATTGCTAGTATTACTGCCGCCCTTGAAGCATAAGCTGCTGCCATGGCAAATGCCGAAAATCCCAATAGGAACACCAGACCAAGAGAAATTCCTGTAGCAAAAAGAGGAAACTACAAAGAATTCATAAACTGTCAACCTTCCTACTTCAATGGCACAGAAGGAGCTGTTGACCTCATCCGCTAGTTTGAACGTACTGAATCAGTATATTCTCGTAGTAAGTGTGGCGAGGAAGACAAAATGACATTTGCTACTGGTACCCTAACCGACGATGCCTTGTCTTGGCGGAATGCATACACCAAACCCATCAGAATAGAACAAGCCAATAGGATCACCTGGACCGAATTGAAAAGTCTCTTAACCAATAAGTATTGCCCTCGAACTAAAGTCAAGAAGATGGAAGATGAATTTTACAACTTGGTTGTGAAAGAAAATGATCTTAAGACTTACATTAGGAGATTTCAGGAATTAGCCGTCTTATGCCCAAACATGGTGCCAAATTCTGAGAAACTTATGGAAGCTTTCATCGGAGGACTGCCCCAAAGCATTAAAGGAAATGTTACTGCTTCAAAGCCTCAAACTTTGGAGGAAGCTGTCAACATCGCCCAGAAACTAATGGATCAGATACTAAAGCGCAATTCTGTGCAAGAAACCAATGATCATAAAAGAAAGTTTGAGGATAAAAGAAACACCAACAATAACAACAAAAACTACCCTAATAATCGCAACAATAACCACTACCACAATGATCACAACAACAATTACCCTGATAACCGTAACAATAACAACCGCAACCGTGATCACCAACAACAACAAAATAAAAGGCCAAAAACCATCAGGGTATATGCTGCCAATCCAACTAAGAACAATAGATATGCTAGAAACCTTCCCTTATGTAAAAGATGTAAACTACATTACACGGGACCTTGCAGTGTCAAGTGTCAGGTTTGCAACAAGATAGGCCACCAGACCAAGTACTGCAAAAACAAAGGGCCGACTACTAGGAAGTAAACCAGTCCCCGAAGAATTTAATGTTCATCACTGGAAATAATCATGGAAGATATCAAGGTTAGTCATCAAAAGTCTTCTGAGCAAGATATAAGAACTCAAGGGAGAACCACCATATTAGATCTATGTCATTTTCAGCTTTCTAGAATCTAACCACTAGATGTATGAATAATGACACTTGTCAAATTTTACTATGTAGACAAGTTATTTATATAATGGAAATTCGGTTATACCTCATTGTTTTATGATACCGATTGTGTATGTCAAGATTGTCTATCCTATATCCTATCGTATGATAACTCATATCTCTATCCGGATTGCTATAATTCTCTTACCATCTGGTTTTCTCAAACCTTTGTACTAGAAACACTAAGCTTCCTATTAGATCACTCATTTCCGTATCTATCTCTCAAAATCTTAAATTCTAAAATTTTCTATTATATCATGCAACGTAATAACAAGGAAACACACAAGAATCTATACAATGTCAAATGATTTCAATACCACTAGGTATGAAAATTTTGACAAAGACTTGTGATAGTATTCATATTCGAGGTTAACTTTTAAAGGTTAATGAATAACAATTCTTTACGATCAGAATGGCGCAGCAGAAGCATGGTAGGCCCATAACCCACAGGTTCCATAAATCAAAGTATTCCATCCACCCAGGTTCTATTAGGATTTGGAGAAATTCTATTGGCTATCATCAAAAGGTGTGGTCTTGGAAATAAGTAGACGTGTGAAAAGAGGTAATCATAATTATGGTGTACAACATAATTATAAATGCATCACACACGTGAACTTGTGACCTTGATTAGCCTAAAAATCAAATTCATGCCCAGTACCTACATCTATTCCCAAACAATACCACTATAACTTTCAATTAAATCTTGGGACGAGATTTCTGTAAGGGGTGGAGACTATAACAACCCAAGAATTTTCATTAAATGCAAAACCTATTTTACTATTATCACAATTGTACGGGGAAATTTTTTGCTTTATTACATTACTTGCATTGTCAATATCTCAGTATGTCATGTAACTTACATAACTAAAGTAGACGAGCTCACGTAACCTATCTATGGCAATCCTGTCTTCATATATGTCAAGCAAACATCATAACATGTCAAGTCAATATCATCATATCCTTATTACAAAGTACATTATTCCTATAATGTACCATTCGCAACGTTATATCAAAACGGGCTTTAAACCATTATCGTATACCTCTGAACCCTAAATTCCATGAAGGTTAGTATCTAAAGCGAATGTACAAGCTACTAAAGTATATATACAAATAATATAACATCTCATTTGAAATATAAACTCCCTCCAAGTCAAGAACAAACTTTCAAAGCATAATGTACAAGTCATTAATGCACGATATCCAAAATAGCCGTTTTATCTTCGTTTACCTAAAAATCGTGTACAATCCATCAAGTACAAGTTTCAAGCAAGTCATATACATCATTTATAATCCATATTCATCCTTATTTCATGAAATTACAAGAAATCCAAGTCAAAAACTCTAACCCAAGCAAAACACTAAACCATGACCCGTTTCTTCGTTTTTATCCATTGTAAACCCAAACCAACACTCAATTAAGTTGTAATAACTTATTTTACAACCTTTTCAATCATATTCAATCATTATTTCATCATCTCATTTCATCTATACATAAATTGAATCCGAGAAACCCTAAACGTACCTAAATGGATCATTTTACCCGTTTACTCATTTCTAATCATTTTAATCCTCCACAATCAACCAAGTGCCATTGTAAATTCAGAAGTATGAGTCTAGCTAATTACTCTTCTTAAAAATTAAGCTCTTCTTGGGAGGCAACCCGTGCTTTAGCTTATTTTCCACTTAAGTATAGAGGAGTCCCTCTTTCACTCATTTTTCTAAAAAAACAACAAAAATATTTTCTCTTTTGTGTATTTTGTTTACTCTCTTTTTGCAAATAATATAACTTAATAAGAAGAATAATTAAGACGCAAGCTCAAGGATAGCTCTCTCGCAGCTAAATCTCTTTATGCCCCAGAAAGTACCGTTCTCCCTTAATTTTCCCTATTTTATATTATCAGTTATCACATTGAAGGCAATGTTCAACTTAAGTGTGGAGGGGGGCCAAATAGGAAAAATTAATCATATATGTAGAAACTAGAAGGGGAGTTGAATAGTTTTTACCATTTTAAAATTAAAACTTAGATTGTCGACTTATGTGAATTTAAGAGATATACACAAGTGTATATGATAGCGATGCAATAAATAAATAATTAATCTACAAAATATAAACAAGTAAAGATAAGAAAGATCTAACCGATGACACAATGATTTATAGTGGTTTGGCTACGAAGCTCCTCTTTGCCCTACTCCAATCCCCAAGTACCCAACTTGAGAGCAATCTTCACTATGTCAACAAGCTCCCTTTAGGCGGAGAAAACCATACACGTCTCTTACACTTTTTCTGGTACTAAGCTAAATACCGAGTTCTACTTCGATATAGAACCAATCTAACACACTATGTATTTTAAGGCCAAAATACTAACCTATCATATACATATGATGTTCAAAACACAACCAAGATATACTCAGATGATGATTATCACAAATGTAATGACAGCACAATAAACTAATACACTTGAAGCTTGATGTCTTCTTGAGTGTTCGCATAAAGAGTGAAATTAGTTGATCCTTGTAATGGATTATATAACAAGTATAATGATCAAAGAATAAAAGATAAAAGATATGTGTGAAAAAAATTTTACAAAAAGAGTTGTTTTAAAATGAAGGAATGAGGTTGGTATGTAACACCCCCAAATTTTACAACACAACAAAATAAAACATTGGGATGCTACTTCATAATACAAGCTCACGAGTCACAGTAAACGGCTCTAAAAGAATGTTTACTAATAAAGATTTCATTTAAATTTTATTAAAAGATCAGAGTTACAAAGTCCCAATAACTTTTAGAAAACTTATTCCCAAATAAGTCACAATATGACAATTTTCCTTTAAAACATTTTATTAAATGTGCAAAGTTCACCAAGTCCACATCCTCTGATATCCGCATTCCATCCCATCCAAGCTAGCAAGTATATACCTGAGATGAACATGCTAAAACGTCAACAAAAACGTTGAGTGAATCCATAGAGTTTATAAACAATCATTTTGAACACAAGCTTAACAAAACATTTAGTTCATAGAACAATCACAACGATGCTAGAGCCACGAACCGAACCTTAACCATGAGCCCAACCTGGAGTGATAGTGTTACACACTCCAAATACTAAATACAATATATCTCCGTATGCCCTTGTAAGGAACACACGCCAGACAGGTCGTTAGGCCAAAATAGATCTATTATCATTGCATTAGCGTTCACTGATTAGCGGTTATTGACGGTTCATGAAGGAAGGGCCACAACATAACACCCATAGCAACGTTCACATAATAAAATCACCTGTGTTCAATTTTCTAAAACAAGCATGTATCTCCCTTGCGGGTTTTTAAAACATAAAAAGAATTAAATATGAGGCTATGAACTCACCTTAAGGTTGCAGAACAATGGGCGGATATGCAAATATTTGGCAAAAACATAATGAAAACCGGAATAGCTCGATCAAGAAGATGTGGCTTAACTTAAGCGTTTAGACACATTTCGGGTGAGTAGGCAATATTTTGGAACAAGATTTTTTTTCGAGCTTCTAGTGTCATGAGCTTAGTGTAATGTAATCTGGTTTTGTGATTGTTTTGCATATGTTGTATCAATCAGCGGGAATAGTCTTGCGGTCCTGCCATAATTTAAATACATAAACCTATGAATTACTAAACATTTGTGTTGACGTTTTTAGCAATGTTTTGGAGGTTAATAGGACGAGGTGCCAAGGATGCCATTGGGTTACGTTTTGGGATTGCACGCTTAAAGACTTTTATATCATATTTGGAAATTATGTCTTCTTTGTAATATTCAACAAGGGAACAAGTGAAAGATATAAGCTTTTGTAATATGTCTTTTAATTAAATCCAATGTTCCCAATTTAAACGACTTTTATGTCGTTTTATATATATTTGTGCCTGTTGTCTTGAAGTAACACGCCCCGGACCCTTATTCCGCTGCGACCCATTTTGCGGGTGTTACACCATAACCACAGGTTCCACAAATCAAAGTATCCCATCCACCCAGGTTCTATCAGGATCTAAAGAAATTCTATTGGCTGTCATCAAGAGGTGTGGTCTTGGAAGTAAGTAGACGTGTGAAAGGAGGTAATTATAATTATGGTGCGCAACATAATTATAAATGCATCACACACGTGGACTTGTAACCTTGATTAGCCTAACCTAAATTCATGCCCAGTACCTACATCTATTCACTACAACTTTTAACTAAATCTCGGGACGAGATTTCTGTAAGGGGTGGAGACTATAACAACCCAAGAATTTTCATCAAATGCAAAACCTATTTTACTATGATCACAATTATACGGGGAAATTTTTTACGTTTATTAAAAATCCTTGACTTGCATTCTGTCAATAATCTTCAGTATACAATGTAACTTAGCATAACAAAAGTCGACGAGCTCACACAACCTATTTATGGCAATCCTATCTTCATATATGTCAAGAAAACATCATAACAATGTCAAGTCAATATCATAATATCATTTTTACAAAGTACATTACTCATATAATGTACCATTTGCAACATTATATCAAGACGGGCTTTAAACCGTTATCGTATACCTCTAAACCCTAATTCCATGAAGAGTTAACATCTAAAATGAATGTACAAGCTACTAAAGCATATGTACAAGTAACATAACATCTCATTTGAAATATAAACTTCCTCCAAGTCAAAGTACAAGTCCTTAAAAGCTCAATGTACAAGTCATTAAGCATGACATCCAAAATAGCCGTTTTACCTCCGTTTTCCTAAGGAATTCCATACAATCTATTAAGTACAAGTTAAAATCAAGTAATGAACCTTTCATGTACATTCCATATTCATTCACTTTCATAACTGATTCCATAATCAAAACAAAGAAACCTTAAAAACGAGCTAGTTTCTAATCCATAAACCGTTTCTTGGTTTTTCTTATCGTTTTAAACCTGAAACCATTAATCCAATAAGTTGTTAAAATACTTATTTTACTAGACATTACAAATTCCTATTTTTCATCATTATAACATTATTTAAATCTTGAAAACCCTAAAACAAAACCCTAATCTAGTTCTAACCCTAAAACCTAAAACTAGGCCCTAGTTCAGAATTGGATCAGTCTATAAAACATAGGATATGGGCAAATCAATAGTTTGGGGTATTAAGTGAAAACACTAGGTTGTAGCCCTATGTCTTGTGATCATTTTTCCGGTGGAATCAACCCGATTCGACGTCGGATGAATTAGTTATAACCGAAATGGCAAAGGTGCGCAGATTCGGCACACCTATAGTAAATGGCTATTATCTCTAAATGTTTGTATAGTAACCCCCAAATATATAAAACTAAACGTTGTAGAGGACTCAAATATCTAACAATGCTCACTGGTTTGAGCTTCAACGAAGTTACGGTTTGCAAATGGCAACCATTTTACCAAGACTGATGTTGGCTGTCCAAAAAACAGTCCATGTATAAATCAAACCAAACACCCCTAAAACGCTCTAGAACCACCTCCACCTGGCACATAGCCTTCCTTACTCATCCCATTAGCCTCTCCACATCACCCTATAGCTCCCACACATGTCCTCGCCTGGTCTCTTAGCATCCTTAGTCACCAAGTTCCAAAATTACTATAAATAGGGGTATTATGCCTCCATTTCAAAGCATCCCCCATCTCTTCTTTCTATAACCCAATTGAGCAAACATTCTCTGCTCCATATGATCCTAGGATCATCTAAGAACATCATTCAAGCAAAGCTTTGAAGATTTGAAGCCCCGGGAACAAGATACAAGGCGTACGAGTGGAAATACTACCTGAAACGACCATTTCCACCATTTTGCTCCTTGAAGCTCAAACCCAGGTTCTGGATGTTCTACTTCTGCTCCTACACTCTTATAATGTTCATATGATCCTAAATAAACTCTTGTTAAAGTTTCATAACTCAATTCATGCTCATTTTCTATTTTGATCCAAAACCGTACACCCGAAACCCTAATTTCGCGTTTTTCTTAAAACTAAATGTCATAATGGTTAAATGTTGTTATAATCTATCCTAGCATGCTTAACTAATGTTAAAATAACCACTTTATTGATTATTGAAGGAATTTGAACTTAAAACTCGCGCGTTTAAGCATATATTTTTTTTCCTAAAATTCTCTCCCCTCTAGGGGCGATTTCCGGCACCCCCTCCTCCCCTTTTTTCCGGCTAAAACAACCCTAGATCCGCCTCTCTATTCAGGCCTTTTGTAATCATTCTTTCTGTCTTTTAACTCGCATATGATTTCTTTGATCTCCTATGTGTTTTAAATTCAGGGAAGTGGTTTATGAGGTGTCTAAATATGCAATCGGATTTAGGATGTTGTTTCTTTTCTTTACTTGAGGGTGGGGGTCGGTTTGATTCATTTCCTATTTAAATCGCCTCTAGATCTATCAACCGATTCATTAAACCCTAATTTTTTTAGGGTTGCGATCATGATTATTTATTTGGATCGATTGATTATTACAACCGAAATTATAACCCTATTTTTTTAGGGTTTCGACTTATTGTTTATTCTCATGGATTTCGTGTTGTGGTTGTATCCTATCATCATATGCTTAACGAGTATTTTTTTGATCGTATGATCAGACCCTTAATGGCTTCTCGATCTCTTTTAGGGTTCGAACGTTGTTGAGGTTCTGATGGGGTTTGACGGCTAACTAGGGCTTTTACTCCTAGTTGGTGTGATTGTTTGACGATTTGATGCAATCGTTATTGTGGTGTGTCGAAATCAAGAAACCCTAATTTTATTAGGGTTTTAATGTTCTGGGTGATTATTTTACTGATTTCGATTGCTACTGAGCTGATGTGGATCCTCTCAACGTGACGGGTACCCTGTTAGGGTTTCGTTATTGCTTATTGGATCCTGCTGCTACGTTGGGTATATATCTAATCGTTGTGATTAGATTTTGGTACTGGATGGATGATCTCGCTGACTTGAACATGTTTAATCACCATCGCGTGGTGGCGTGATGTTTTCTGGGCTGATTGATTTTGGTTCTGGTTTGGTATGCTGGTTAGTGGGTTTGGGAGAGGGGGATTGAAACCCTAGTGTTAGGGTGTTGAAGACATGTGCCGATCACGGTTGTGAGCTGTTTTTGGGGCATGCGTGTACTCTACTAAACGTGGGCTTTGGTTCGATGTTTAGTGTATGATGAGGTCTTATAACAAGCACATATGCACTCGGCTTTTCAAGATTTTGGTTTCTGAAGACCAACGAGTTTACTCGTTATTTTTGTGACTGTTAGAGACGGGAAGTTAAGTGTTATATCATCACTTGTCTATCAAGGATGGGGTTATTATCTTGGATGCATTGGTGACTGTTAGAGATGGTTGCTACGGATGCATTTGTGATCTATTGATGGTCATTCAGATGCGTCATCATTTCCATGATATAGAAGTTAAGTTGGATTACCTGTTTGTTTCAATGTTTATGATTTATGTTCTAGGTTTTCCTTCTTAGTTAAGTCATAAGAGTGGCATGTCACTCTTGTGTTAGTTGTTGCACAACGTTTGTTTGTGCATAGTTTGCCCATGTAACGGGCTGTGATGCTAGGACTTCACCTACATCCATTGTACTTCAACGTTTTTTTGGTGTAATATATTTTATCGGGGTATGAATTCCCTTTTACCCAAAAAAAACCCGCGCGTTTACGTTTTAAAACCCTAATTTGACCCGTTTTGCTTCCTAGCTTAACGAATCGTTATTTTAAACTTTCATTATGTTAAACCTTCATATTTTAGTTTATTTATCCCTATATATAATCTTTTGAAATGTTAAAATACGTTTTGCATGGCAATTTGGATCGTTTTGTAATTATAATCCATGCAAGGGGTATATATCGTAACTTTCGGAAACTTATAACTAAAATGACTGAAAATGTCATTTTATCAAAGTTATAACTATAGGGGTCTATTATGTCACTTTCCAAAGTACAAGGTTTACTTGGTATATCTTTTAAACTTGAAGGTCGTTATTCTAGGCGTACAAAGCTAAAAGTCCCGATTTTGACCCGTTTCTAAGCTATAAGCTCAAACCCAGGTTCTATCAACTTCATACCGGCTACTACACTCTTATAATATTCATATGATCCTAAATAAATTGTTGTTAAAGTTTTATAACTCAATTCATTCTCATTTTCCGTTTTGATCCAAAACCATACACCCGAAACCCTAATTTTATGTTTTACTTAAAAGTAAATGTTATAATGGTTAAATGTTGTTATAATCTATCCTAGCATGCCTAATTATTATTAAAATAATCACTTTATTGATTATTGAAGGAATTTGAACTTAAAACCCACGCGTTTACGTTTTGTAACCCTAATTTAACCCGTTTTTCTTCCTAGCTTAACAAATTGTTATTTTAAACTTTTGACATGTTAAATCTTCATATTTTAGCTTATATTAATAAGCCATAACATATAAATATCTTTTGAAATGCTAAAATAGGCTTTCATGGTAATTTGGACATGTTTTGTAAATATAATCCATGCAAGGGGTATATATTGTAACTTTTAGAAACTTATAACTAGAAGGGCTGAAGATGTCATTTTATCAAAATTATAACTACAGGGGTCTATTATATCACTTTTCAAAGTGCAAGGTTAATTAGTATATCTTTTAAAGTTGAAGTACTAAAGTCGTAAAAGTGCAAACTCTAAAGGTATATTTTGCCACTTTTCAAACTCAAGGGTCTAAAATGTAACATTTTGAAAAAATATAGAAATGTATTCAAAACATTACAATACATAACTTTAATTAACGCTTATCGTCCTTAACATTTCTAGATATTAATCAATACGCTTAAAACCGATCATCCAGAAGCTATATCGTACCACAATACTAGGGAGCTTCATATTAAGAGGTTTCATCTTGGTATTACTTTCTGACTGAGTTGTTGGGTTTACGATTTAAAGTGCCCTAGCTCCTTCTGAATTATGATGGCTCAAACGGTGATACAATAATTCCAAACTTTCCAATCAAACTCATAACTCTTAAAACCAAAGTTCTAAAATACAATCTTCCTAAGACTTAACATATTTACTCAGGTTGCGTGATGTGGCTGTTTACTATCACTTTACTATATCAACATTCCCCGGTTAAGATTATGATAAGATCGTCAGCTTTCATTCTAAAATATTTATTGCATCTACCTATCAGGTGAAGTTCATAACCTCGCCTTTACTTATTTACATGTTTTATAAACCCGCGAGGGGGATACATGCTTGTTATAAACTCTTTTTCATACTCATTTAACCTATAACAATGTGATTACTTTTCAAAGACTTAGTGAGTTCATAGCCTTACTTTTAATCTCTTTAATATTTTCTTAAACCCGTGAGGGGGATACATGCTATAAATTATGAATACAAGTGTTTTCCAAATTACATGCTATCTTGACATATCATTACAATTGCTGTCTAAGTTATCTATCCTACAAGTCGTTAAATTTGACTTCAAGTCATTAAATTAACTTTGGATATTAATGTGTTAGTGTTATAAATCCTACAAGTCGTTAAATTTGATTTCAAGTCATTAAATTGACTTTGGATATTAATGTGTTAGTGTTATAAATCCTACAAGTCGTTAAATTTGACTTTAAGTCGTTAAATTGACTTTGGATATTAATGTGTTAGTATCATAAATTCTACAAGTCGTTAAATTTGACTTCAAGTCTTTAAATTGACTTTGGATGTTAATATGTTAATATTATGAGCTCTTCAAGTCATTAAATTGACTTTTGATGATAATGTGTTAGTGCAATGTGCTTAGACAAGGAACAAAACTAGACAAGACCAAACAAGACAATAACGCAGTAATACACTGTTACTATGATAATTGCATTCGTTGCAATCATTACTAATAACGAGTATATAATAACAATACCATTTTCTATAAATTTTATTGTTGTACAATTATTATACTATGACTTGTATTCAAACTATTTATATCAAACCTATGAATTTCACTCAACCTTTGTGTTGACTTTTTAGTATGTTTATCTCAGGTAATTGAGCAACTTATGGCATGGAGTAGCATGGACTCGTAGATGGCTAAAACTTGTTATCATTCACATTGTATGTGACTAGATTTTGGGACCTGCCTTTTTAAACCTCTGATTTTAAATGAATGATAACATATCTTTTGAATAAATGTCTCTTTTAGGTTATTTTCAATGATTATGATTGTTGTATCCGTGAAGTAATACCCTAGATTAGCTTCCGCTGCTATATTGTAAAAATGGGGTTGTTACATCTTCTCACAAGTTTACCACCAAAATGCATACATATATGAACAGGGTGACACATAGGACGAATCATACTATAAAAAGCAAATTCAAATATTATTAAAAACAATAATAAATGTGCTTAATCTATACAAACAGTTTAAATAAACATAACAAGTACTTAATTGAAAGCTCTAACTCTTCAACTTCCCAAGTTATATGAAAATCCAGTCGACATTATGACAATTTCGATAATGTGAGAGACGTGGATCATCTACAAGTAAGTAGCTAGCAACATTTTATATAGACA
>BQNB010067643.1:0-34129 GCA_026074375.1 Tanacetum coccineum | reverse complement strand
AATATATATATATTCCATTTTTGCTTCTTTTCTTTCTTGTGCCGTGTGCATCATCAACACCAATATCAAATTTATCAAAATTTCACTAGCCCTCTCTTGCTCCTTCATAATTGTTGACCACAATATTAAAGCCTCAAATACGATTTTAGTTCGAGTTGTTGTCCGTGCGTGAGTTCCTATTCGGGTTGAATATGACGAGTCCGTGTTCATGCTCGTGTTGTACGTGCTCGTGTTCACGGCGTTATGATGCTTAGTTTTGTGGTTCACGTTGATCATGCAAGGTTTTAAAACATCGTGTTGGTCTAGGTTTCGGTTCGAGTTCACGTTAAAATTATGGGTTCACAACAATGATTGCTGAAGTCGAATAAGTGTTCGTGATCACATGTCATCGTGTTCGTACTAGTATCCGAGTCAGTTTCAGTTCGCGGTTGTTCTTTTAGCTAGAGCTAACGTCTCGAACCATACTATCAAAAATATAAGTTAAATGCAAAGTCGTATATCAATAAAGTCATACACGTAAATGAACAACTCACAAATATATGCAATGACTATATTATGGGTCTTGTAATTCAATGCTTATTCACAAACTGGAAACAAACATGATTGTTGCATTCAAATATTTCATTTGTCTTTCAAGTTTTCAAGCTGTCTTATATAAACCAAGTCAACATATTCAATTTAGTAGGAAAACTGTACCACTATTACAATAATAAAAATATGAGTCTTGTATAGTCTCCTTGTTTTCATAGGACCATTTTTAAATGCTAATATTCTTAACTATAATTTTTTTAAAAGAATGATCAGTTGGTTTTTAGGCTTTAATTCAAAAATAAAAGGGTCGAAAACATTTTGAGGTTAAAGTAGACAAAATCTTAACAAAGATACCCTCCCTTTAAAAATGCTAGATTTGTTTATTTATATATATTTCACATGATCACAGAAAGAATTAAACGATTATATTAATCTTGTTTTGTCTCTTAATAATGTGTATTTGGGAGTTTATAATTTGGGCCCAATTATTTTTATATAAAAAAAACATAAAATTTAATGTACAATGCCAAACACTTTAAAAAATATATTTATATAAAACTTATTTTTATTTGTTGCGTAATATTTTTATATTCTAAGTCGCGACAATATTGTTTTAGGTTGCTTTTAGAGTTTTACTCGGCTTTCCAACGCTTCATTTATCAGTCTCTCGATGGTTATATCTCGCTATCCATTATCATATTGCTCAAGGTGAGTTCATAGCCCCACCTTTTCTCTTTTAATAGTTTTCATAAACTGTTTTCGGGGTGAGAATACATGCTCGTTTTACCAAGTAAACTCATTGATTCTATACGTAAGCGTTATATGACCATTTTTAGTAAAGCTTGACTTGTTTACTACATGTTTTGAGATTGTTGAATATCTATAATTGAAACCGTGAATTTTGGACATGATTGTTTACTACGGACACAAGTTTTTTAAACTGTATGCTATCCAAATTATTGCCTGCATATTATTGCCTAAGTTACCACACTGCCATTTAAGTCCCTACCATATCATGAACCGTCAATTGCTATTATAGTGAGCGCTAGTGTTGTGGATAGATCTATCGGGACTAACAATCCCCACCTGGAATTTCTGGTCACAAGTTGATCATGGAGCATTTAACATTGAGAAAGAACGTATAGGTATGTTTTGGAAAGCACCCTATATTGTTTTAGGGCACAAACAGTTAAAGGTTTCGGTTTCATGAGCTTAGCGCAATAATACCTATTTCGGACTATGAATTACGTTCATAGTCTGCTATTACTTATTTTGGATTTCGGAAGACGTACTTGGTCCACCATTACTTAAATCTTGTGGCCCACTAAACTGTTTGATTACATCAGCATTTCTTGACTTATTGAATCACTACATGGATTTCGGAACCGATACTTTTAAATGTTGTAACGCTACTTTTTCTACTAAAATATTACTTAAATTATTTCAACACTGCTTTTACTTAAACATATGAATTCACCAACATTATTGTTGACGTTTTAGCATGTATTTTCTCAGGTTATTATTTGCTAGTGGAGCATTCGGAGCATTCGAGTCGCGCGGATATATATATATATTCTGAAGGCTTAATAACTTGAGTACCATTTGACAAACGTTTTAAACAAAATATTTTCTATTGCGTTATAAATGAGATCCTTTGTAAACTCTGATTTTAATATATCGAATGTGAAATCTATTTAAACATCTCTTTTGAGGTCGTTTTCTGTGACTTGTGCATATGTACTATGAAGTAGCACCCTATTGTTACCATTCCGCTGCTACCAGAATTTGAGGGTGTTACAAATTGGTATCAGAGCTTAGGTCATAGAGAACTAGGTCATTTTCAAAACCTAGACTATGACCATCTTTTTCAAAATTTAGAGTCTCTCCTTGTTTTATCTGATATCCGCTCGCGCATGCTCCTTGATCCCTTATAAGCTCTCTTTTGCCTCTTTACTACTATTACATGGATAATGCGTATTTAACATTGGGCTATGATTTCACTCTCTTACGTCTATCTTATGACGTCTTAGTATTTACCTTATATCGGTCCGTTATATAATTATTGATCACTCTGATTTTCGCGTACTTTCTAATTTCTCATTTACCCCCTGGAGCGTCAATACTGGTATTATATAAGAATACCTATACATATGGGCTATTTTATTTTTGATCTCTAACGATTAACTTCGAACTTTTTCATGGCTTTACTTTATTCCCTTTTGATAATATCGAAATCCGACATAGTTCCTCAATTCTACTGATTAATTTAACATCTGGTCTTGTTTTGATATCGTGTTTTTGTGCCAGCGATACTTAAGTAGGACTATTTATAATCACCTTATTGAAATGGATTGGGACGCATCTTCATTTGAATAAGGGAATTATAAATCGCCGAACCATAAGTTTATAATTCCTTACTTACAAGGATTGGGACGCCTCTTTTTGTAAGTGACAAATTATAAATGAGTGGGCTTATGTTTATCCGACATAGCGTGTGTTCGTCCGTATGAATCATTCTTTAGGCTATGAACTTCTTCCGACTCGTGATTTGTTATATGGATTTTTCCGAATGTGTATCGACCGCCGCGAACTTGATAATCTAATAGTAATGAACCTTTAACCACTTCCAAGAATTGACGACTTGTTAAATTCTTTGTTCCAATAGCTTTTTCTTTGACTCGTGTATTTTATCCTTCCTTTTGAAGATCCGCATGACACTTTAAAAACATATTTATATAAAACTTATTTTTATTTGTTGTGTAATATTTTTATAGTCTAAGTCGCGACAATATTATTTTAGGTTGCTTTTTGAGTTTTCCTCGGCTTTCCAACGCTTCATTTCTCGTTATCATTTCTCGGTCTCTCAACGTTTATATCTCTCTATCCATTATCATATTGCATAAAGTGAGTTCATAGCCCCATCTTTTCTCTTTTAATGGTTTTCATAAACTGTTTTCGGGGTGAGAATACATGCTCATTTTATTATTGATTTCTACTACATAAGCGTTATGTGACTATTTTTACCAAAGCTTGATTTGTTTACAACAGGATTTGAGATCGTTGAATACCAATATTTGAAACCGTGAATTTTGAACAACATGATTGTTTTACCTTGGACACAAGTGTTTTCTAAAATTGTATGCTATCTAGATTACTGCCTGAATATTATTGCCTAACTAGTCACTATATTGCCACTATCTAAGTCCCTACTATCATGAACCGTTAAATTACCTCGTAGGGGTAAGCGCTAGTGTTGTGGATAGATCTATCGGGACTAACAATCCTCACCTGGAATTTCTAGTCACAAGTTGATCATGGTGCATTTAACATTGAGAAAGAACGTATAGGCATGTTTTGGCAAGCACCCTATATTGTTTTAGGGCACAAACAGTTAAAGGTTTCGATTTCATGAACTTAGCGCAATAATACCTATTTCTTTTAGACTTGTTGAATTTGTTTCTCTTGTCGCCATTACTTGTTTTGGACTTCGGAATACGTACTTAGTCCACCATTACTTAAATCTTGTGGCCCACTAAACTGTTTGATAACATCAGCATTTCTTGACTTATTGAATCACTACCTGTATTTCAGAACCGATACTTTCAAATGTTGTAACGCTACTTTTTCTACTGAAATATTACTTAAATTATTTCAACACTGCTTTTACTTAAACCTATGAATTCACCAACATTATTGTTGACGTTTTAGCATGTATTTTCTCAGGTTATTATTTGCTAGTAGAGCATTGAGAGCATTCGAGTCGCGCAGATATATATATATATTTTTTGAAGGCTTAATAACTTGAGTAAACGTTTTAAACAAAATGTTTTCTATTGCGTTATAAATGAGATCCTTTGTAAACTCTGATTTTAATATATCGAATGTGAAATCTATTTAAACATCTCTTTTGAGGTCGTTTTCTGTGACTTGTGCATATGTACTATGAAGTAGCACCCCATTGTTACCATTCTGCTGCTACCAGAATTTAAGGG
The DNA here is from genome assembly GCA_026074375.1 of Tanacetum coccineum. Classification (NCBI taxonomy): domain Eukaryota; kingdom Viridiplantae; phylum Streptophyta; class Magnoliopsida; order Asterales; family Asteraceae; genus Tanacetum; species Tanacetum coccineum. The sequence continues at coordinate 29,606 of BQNB010067643.1, read as the reverse complement.
TGTTACAGTTTGGTATCAGAGCTCGGGTCATAGAGAACTAGGTCGTTTTCAAAACCTAGACTATGACCATGTTTTTCAAAATTTAGAGTCTCTTCTTGTTTTATCTGATATCCGCGCGCGCATGCTCCCTAATCCCCTATAAGCTCTCTTTTGCCTCTTTACTACTATTACATAGATAATGAGTATTTAACATTAGGCTATGATTTCACTCTCTTACGTCTATCTTATGACGTCTTAGTATTTACCTTATATCGGTCTGTTATATAAATATTGATCACTCTGATTTTCGCGTACTTTCTAATTTCTCATTTACTCCCTAGAGCGTCAATACTGGTATTATATAAGAATACCTATACATATGGGCTATTTTATTTTTGATCTCTAACGATTAACTTCGAACTTTTTCATGGCTTTACTTTATTCCCTTTTGATAATATTGAAATCCGACATAGTTCCTCAATTCCGCTGATTAATTTAACATCTGGTCTTGTTTTGATATCGTATTTTTGTGCCAGCGATACTTAAGTAGGACGATTTATAATCACCTTATTGAAATGGATTGGGATGCATCTTCATTTGAATAAGAGAATTATAAATCGCCGAACCATAAGTTTATAATTCCTTACTTACAAGGATTGGGACGCCTCTTTTTGTAAGTGACAAATTATAAATAGTGGGCTTATGTTTATCCGACATAGCGTGTGTTCGTCCGTATGAATCATTCTTTGGGCTATGGACTTCTTTCGACTCGTGATTTGTTATATGGATTTTTCCGAATGTGTATCGACCGTCGCGAACTTGATAATCTAATAGTAATGAACCATTAACCGCTTCCAAGAATTGACGACTTGTTAAAATCTTTGTTCCAGTAGCTTTTTCTTTGACTCATGTATTTTATCCTTCCTTTTGAAGATCCTTATGACATTTGATCCATTCGCTCATATTCATTGCACATATTTGATGCTTTGACTTTTGTTCATTCAAAATTTCGTTGGAAACCTCGACGATGACCTAGGTATATCCACTCATCTCATCACAAGTAAACCAGAGACGAATAAGTCGAATTGAGCACCGGGACGGTGCTCCCTTAAGGTGGGAAGGCCGTGACAACCGGCAAATTTTCAGAACCTTAAATGACCATTTTTCCCTTTGACTTTTTGGGTCTGACTTGACTTTTGACTTTTTGATCTTTTATTGTCAAGTAAAAACAATTACCGCGTAACCGATAATTTTCAGAACTTATTTTAATAATAAATCATATTTATTATTACATATCTCTCATGTACAAATTTATTTTTCAAACTTATTTGATTTGAAAACGAGAAGATATATGTTATTTCTAAGGTTGACTTATCAAAAACGACCCGTCAAAATGCGTTATTAATTATGGGGTATATTAGCGTTTGACATAAAACGACATTCTGGACAACTTTTCAGTTTTACTCGAGACCCGAAAACAAGCAGAAAATGACTAAAATACTCTCGCAAAATTTTGAAACAACGCATACCGACGCGAAAATAATTAAATTACATTTAATTATCGCAATTTATTAATAAAAATATTTAATAAAATATTTTACATTTTGTTCAAAAACATTTATTAAAAACGCAAATATTCGAGTCAAAGTTTTATTTTTACGATTAACCGAATAGGTTGTCTCGCGTTTTTAATAAAACGTTTATTAAAACATGAATCCAACTTTAGACTAAATATTAGTCTACGTACTATTCATATTTTTATTATTTCAGAAAAATATCCCATATTTGGTAAATTTTATTTTTATCATATACGTTCATTTTTTTGTGGTTCCGTCTAAACTCTTGTTATATTTTACGGCTATACCCGTTGGTCCCAAAACTCCCCACTTATATCAAATTTATCACAAAAAGTAACTAATAAATTTCCTTCACCATATTATTTTCGTCCACAGTTCCATGTGGTGAGTGATATTTGTTTAAAGTATGACACTTTTGTATCATTGCATGTCTATCCATCTTATCTAATCTATACACTTTCTTATAGTGCAATAATAAAAAAAACACATCCCCTTTTTGGCTCCTCATTTTCAGCCGATTCTTTACCTACTCCATGACACTATTTGCATATTAATTTTAGCTAAGAATCTATCCAAGTTAAAAGGCTTTCATTAGCTAGGTTGATGAATTATTCTTCATATAGTTCTTGTGAAAAAAAAATATATATATTCCATTTTTGCTTCTTTTCTTTCTTGTGCCGTGTGCATCATCAACACCAATATCAAATTTATCAAAATTTCACTAGCCCTCTCTTGCTCCTTCATAATTGTTGACCACAATATTAAAGCCTCAAATACGATTTTAGTTCGAGTTGTTGTCCGTGCGTGAGTTCCTATTCGGGTTGAATATGACGAGTCCGTGTTCATGCTCGTGTTGTACGTGCTCGTGTTCACGGCGTTATGATGCTTAGTTTTGTGGTTCACGTTGATCATGCAAGGTTTTAGAACATCGTGTTGGTCTAGGTTTCGGTTCGAGTTCACGTTAAAATTAAGGGTTCACAACAGTGATTGCTGAAGTCGAATAAGTGTTCGTAATCACATGTCATCGTGTTCGTACTAGTATTCGAGTCAGTTTTAGTTTGCGGTTGTTCTTTTAGCTAGAGGTAACGTCTCGAACCATACTATCAAAAATATAAGTTAAATGCAAGGTCGTATGTCAATAAAGTCATACACGTAAATGAACAACTCACAAATATATGCAATGACTATATTATGGGTATTGTAATTCAATGCTTATTCACAAACTGGAAACAAACATGATTGTTGCATTCAAATATTTCATTTGTCTTTCAAGTTTTCAAGCTATCTTATATAATAAACCAAGTCAACGTATTCAATTTAGTAAGAAACTGTACCACTATTACAATAATAAAAATATGAGTCTTGTATAGTCTCCTTGTTTTCATAGGACCATTTTTAAATGCTAATATTCTTAACTGTAATTTTTAAAAAAGAATGATTAGTTGGTTTTTAGGCTTTAAACCAAAAATAAAAGGGTCGAAAACATTTTGAGGTTAAAGTAGACAAAATCTTCACAAAGATACCCTCCCTTTGAAAATGCTAGATTTGTTTATTTATATATATTTCACATGATCACAGAAAGAATTAAACGATTATATTAATCTTGTTTTGTCTCTCAATAATGTGTATTTGGGAGTTTATAATTTGGGCCCAATTATTTTTATAAAAAAACAAAACATTAAATTTAATGTACAATGCCAAACACTTTAAAAAAAATATTTATATAAAACTTATTTTTATTTGTTGCGTAATATTTTTATATTCTAAGTCGCGACAATATTATTTTAGGTTGCTTTTAGAGTTTTCCTCGGCTTCCCAACACTTCATTTCTCGTTATCATTTCTCGGTCTCTCGACGTTTATATCTCGCTATCCATTATCATATTGCATAAGGTGAGTTCATAGCCCCACCTTTTCTCTTTTAATGGTTTTCATAAACTGTTTTCGGGGTGAGAATACACGCTCGTTTTATTATTGATTTCTACTACATAAGCGTTATGTGACTATTTATACCAAAGCTTGATTTGTTTACTACAAGATTTGAGATAGTTGAATACCTATATTTGAAACCGTGAATTTTGAACAACATGATTGTTTTACCTTGGACACAAGTGTTTTCTAAAATTGTATGCTATCCAGATTACTGCCTGAATATTATTGCCTAAGTAGTCACTATATTGCCACTATCTAAGTCCCTACTATCATAAACCGTTAAATTACCTCGTAGGGGTAAGCGCTGGTGTTGTGGATAGATCTATCGGGACTAACAATCCCCACCTAGAATTTCTGGTCAAAAGTTGATCATGGCGCATTTAACATTAAGAAAGAACGTATAGGCATGTTTTGGCAAGCACCCTATATTGTTTTTGGGCACAAACAGTTAAAGGTTTTGGTTTCATGAGCTTAGCGCAATAATACCTATTTCGGACTATGAATTACGTTCATAGTCTGCTATTACTTGTTTTGGACTTCGGAATACGTACTTAGTCCACCATTACTTAAATCTTGTGGCCCACTAAACTGTTTGATTACATCAGCATTTCTTGACTTATTGAATCACTACCTGGATTTCGGAACCGATACTTTCAAATGTTGTAACGCTACTTTTTCTACTGAAATATTACTTAAATTATTTCAACACTGCTTTTACTTAAACCTATGAATTCACCAACATTATTGTTGACGTTTTAGCATGTATTTTCTCAGGTTATTATTTGCTAGTGGAGCATTGGGAGCATTCGAGTCGCGCGGATATTTTTTTTGAAGGCTTAATAACTTGAGTACCATTTGACAAACGTTTTAAACAAAATGTTTTCTATTGCGTTATAAATGGGATCCTTTGTAAACTCTGATTTTAATATATCGAATGTGAAATCTATTTAAACATCTCTTTTGAGGTCGTTTTCTGTGACTTGTGCATATGTACTATGAAGTAGCACCCCATTGTTACCATTCCGCTGCTACCAGAATTTGAGGGTGTTACACACCAACCTTTTCGTGGCCGATTAACGAGTCAATCATGCTTTATGGCAGTCAAAGACGGTCAATGGTGGTCAAACTTGCTGAAAACCTGCAAATCTTGCTAGAAATACCCAAAATTCGCCATAAACATGTTTTAACCACTTATGGTAGTTGTTTATATCTAGAAGTTGGTTTTTAAAGAAAATCTTGAAGGATATACACAAAACTCGTCAAAAATACCTAAAACTTGCCGAAAATGGCAATCCGATTAATCACTGACTAATCCCGCCTAGACCGTTTACAAGCTACAAAAAAGTCGATCATCCGACTATTGATTCGTGATTTTTGCAACCTTGCTTCTAAGGATGATTATGCATGAGTTTTTTCCAGTGTTCTAAAAGGCGCGCCTTTGCGACGCCAAGGCGTCGCTAAGGCGTGAGGCGTAGCCTGCACGTTACGAAACGGACCAAGGCGTCGACTCTAGGCGTTGCGTGAGATGAGGCGTGATCGAAAAGGCATGATAAGGCGCGCTAAGGCGTGAGGCGTGACAAGCCTTTTAGATTCAACTCCGATAAATTTTTTTTTTCTTTTCAAAATGAAGAATATTACATGTAATGATAGTTTCTTAGCTTTATTTATATGTACAACGCTTGATGTAAACTCAATATATACGAGATATGATATAAATATATAAATAATTTCATATTTTGGCCCGCCTTAAGCCACGCCTTAAAAACGCAAAGGCTACGCCACAGCCGCAATGACGTGAGGCTTGACCATGCCGCCACGCCACGCCTCACGCTATTTATAAACTTTTTTTGCATAACACTCAAAAGTCAAAACAGATTGGGTTAGTTTTTTTAGGCTTGGAGTCTTGGACCCAGCTTAAGACAAAGCAAATTTTCTTTGTTGCCCATAAAACAATAATTAAGCGGGTAAGTTTAATCAGTATCATAAAATTGTTGGCCCAAGTATTTATTTCAACATTTAAACTTTATATATAAAATCTTTAGTACTAGTGTACCAAACTGAATAAATCCAAACAAGTTGGTATAAATTTCAATATTACACAGCTAAATGTGACAGGATTAAAACAGTACTAAACTTAAATGGTTAAATCTATTTTCTGGAATAGCTCATTTCAACTCGAGACAATAAAGGTTAAACGACTTTGTTTTGTAACCCAACCTGCCCATTTCGTCACACCTAGCTCGCATATTCTTACTCGAAACTGTGACAACCGTGATTTGAGCAGGTTAGTTTAAACCTTTAATGATGGCTAAGAGTTCATTTTTATGTGTGTAAGTGTTGTGCTATGTGAATTTATGTGGGCTAAGTGAGTTAATTATGTGCTTGATATCATTTTGAGGTGTATGGGCATCTCATTTTGAGTGTGTTTGAGTTTGGTGTTAAGTATTCCATTCGTTCACGTGTGGTGATAATGGATATGAAAGACGTGTGCATGCATTGCTACGTCAATACTTGGTTTTAAGGATTAAGCGTTTATAGGAAGTGTGTGATATGGGAAAGGAATAATGTGGTTGAAATATGGAAGTTGGTAGTAAACTTTCCATATATAGAAAGTGAATTAGGAAATGAAAAGTTATTTTTAGAAAGTAGTTTATAAGCAAAATGATTTACCAAATTAGCTTAGGTTTTTATAAAAACTGAAGGTAATTAATTAAATATATATACATGAATAGTAAATACGAATTTTGGGGAAAAAAGAAAAAAAAGGAAATAAAAGCCTAATTAAACTAGGACTCTAATTAGAAATTATCTAGGATTATTCTAGGGGCTTATAAATACAAAAAAAATAAAATCTCAAACCCCCTTATTGCTTGTTCGGCCAATCCCAAGAGAAAAAGAAGGAGAAAAAAATTTAGGGTTTTGATTTTGTGAAGAAAACAAGCTTTAAGGTATGTTTAGTTTTTCTTAATTAGTTTAATCATTGATTTAATTCATGTAACAAGAATTATGGTAGATCTAGGGTTTCATAATATTCTGTAAATTAAAGTTTATAATCTAATTATGTTTCTTAGTAATCAATTAGATGCGAGTTGGTGTAATCGTTAGGGTTTAGATCGCGTTAGAACTTGATTTAGGTTTGAGCAGAATATAGGGCTATGTTATTTCATGAATATCTAGAGGTTAGAAGAATGAATTGATGTGATTCCGGTGTCTATGATGTAGCTCAGTGAGTCTAGTTTCCAGAACATCCGGCCTCGAAAGTTTTTAAGGTCGGGAAGTTGTTCAAATGTTGGTTACGAGAAAAGTTGTCAAAGCAATAAATTCGGGTAAGATTACGAGGTATAAAACCCCCAACTTAAAATTTGAATTAGGATTATCCAACCTACAGGAGTTTAGTTCTATGTGTCTATTAAAACTCCCCCAAAGGAGAGCTTCTGATTTGGAGTCTAAGTATGGTTTTTAGGTCCAAACTCTTTAGTGTGCGATCAGATCTGAAACTGAGTAGTTAAAAGTTTGATTTTATTTGGGACACTTAAGAGTGGAAATAAATTAGTGGAAAAATAATGGGGATAGTAAACACATAATATTAAACCTGTGATTTTTGGTAAAATTTATAAAGGTCAATAGGTGTGGTTTAGAAAATGGTAAAGTGACACTAAAATTCTGCATTATCGGGTAAATTGTAGAACTTTGAAAAAGTGTGTAAACATGTTGGTTAAGGTTGGGCATGGTGTCGTGGTGACCATGAGGTAATTAAACACCTTAGGACTTCATCATATGATTGTTACATGGGCATAAGCATTTGGCTTGGTCGCGTGTAACACGTGTTTGTTTTGATTGTTTAGTTTCGTGCAAGGATTTGGAATTTGCTTAAGCATCAGGTGAGTTTCATAGCCCCTTTTTCTTATGTTTTCTTGGGGTGAAAATGATGCTGTTGAGTATTAATAATGTTTTAGTTACTGTGTTTAATTGTGTTTTAAATGAGGCATGGACTATACGTGACTATTGTATGTTATGTGCTACTTGCTATTGTGATATGGATCATGGGACACGTTTCGTTCCCTTGTTTGTTGTGCTTGAGCATGACCGTCTCAAGACATTGATGGATTGTTAGTAAGCGGAGCGTGATCCTCTCATTACTGTGGATTGTTGATTTAGTGAGCGGTGATCGTCTCAATTGTGTGGATCGTGGGACATGTTCGTTTCCCTGGTGTGTGATGTTGAGTGTGACCGTTCAACTTGGTTGGTGTGTTTGCATATTAGCTGGTATGATAGTTCGTTTTTAATGTCCTGCTTTGCTTTGTTTTATTTTATCACAGTAATTGTTTTATTAGGATGGTGTTGTGTGTCTTAAAATCTATGAATCTAACCAACTTTATGTTGACGTTTAAGCATCATTTTCAGTCTCATTGTGAGCACCTATGGGAAATTAAGATAGAGAGAAGTGGCTAGGAAGAGCCATAGGATGTTATGTTTTATTGCTTTATTGTCTTGAAATTTTGGCATTGTTTCGAATATGGATATATGTTGGTGCATGTCTAATGTTGGCGAGAAACTCTGTTTCATCAATAAAGACGCCTTTTAGATTTGGATTAGTTTTATGGGTTTGGTTTATGACACTTTGTTGTCTATACTTTTGACTTATTTTTAACAAAGTTAGAATTCTCTTTGTAGTACGTCATTGTGTTGCATGTATCATGATGGAAACGCCTCGTGTTTTCCGCCCTTGGCGGGGTGTGACAGATTGGTATCAGAGCCTTTGGTTATAGAGAAAGTTATGGTGGTGAGCCTTAGACTATAACCTAGGGTCCTTCATGTAGATGCATTCATGGCTTAAGTGTTTAATGCTATAACTGCTATGCTTCCTATCTATTTTTGCATAGCTTATATATCTTGTATTTTGCTAAGTTGTCATTTTAGTTATTTTGCCTACCATTATCTGATATGATACGTATTACTTTCTTAGTATCTTAGTTATATTTTCCCCCACCCATAAAAAGTCTCGTTGGGGAACCATTCAACTGGACTTGAGCGTTATAAGGAGCCTCTTGTGGAACCAAAGGAGATAGGATAGTTGATCGTTTGTCAGATGCGCGTAGTAGGGCTGGACCTGCGGAGTCGGGTGATTCTTGCGAAGGCAAAGTCAAACCCAAGCGAGGCCCAGCATAAGTTTATCCCGTCCTTTACCTCGTCATGTTGTTATTGATTATTTCTTTTGGATATTTCATATTTTGGAAGTCGTTGCGAGACTTTCATTCCTTTATGTCGTTTTGATTTTATTTCTATATAAGTAAGTAGTTAAGTAATGGAGCATCCTTTATGTGTTAAGTTGGAGTGGTTTAAGATGTAATGTGGCATATGTGCTTATATGTGAATTATGATTGAAATGGGTAATCTTGGAAGTAAGTACACGTGTGAAAGGAGGCATTATAATTATGGTGGACCAACATAAGTATAAGCATCACACCCGTATGACTTGTGACCATTGATTGTATTTATTTGTGTTGGTGTATAATGTGGTTGTGTAATATGTTTTATTTATTTATTAATATGTGTATTCATGATAAGGATGGTGGTATGGGTAGATAATTATTCTCTTACCCTAATTGGAGGATATGTTAAGTTGAGTTGTATAGATAGTAAGTTTCCCTTCTATCTAGTATTGCGTCTTACATTAGTATTGTTATTCATAGAGGTGTTCGTTTGCTCATTGTTTATTCGGATTCCTAAGCTCTAACGTTTAGCATCCCTTCATCCTTACTTTGTTAACACCGTAGGATACCTGATTTTCCTATTCGAACGTTCTACCGATGATTATTGGTTGTTCGGAATCTGCTTTTTTAGATATAGGCGCATTTCGTTAGTTCTTTCATTGCATTCATTACTCGTATGAGTATCAAAGGTTTCTTTTAAGCACTAATTGTTCCTAACATATTAGTGTGGATCATTACTCCCTTGGTTGTATATCCGTTGGTTTTGTAACCTGTTGGCGACGTGTTAGTATCGATGCTTTTAGGTTTGCTCTGTTGATCGTTATTTTGGATAAGACCTTACGTTTTCTTTTGGTACGTAACGTCTTGCTATTGAGTTTTCGTGTACGAGTTCGTTAGATTTTATTTTGAGTTTATTGTTTCCTGGTATATTCTTTCGTTTTTGTTTATTTTTTAAAAAAAAAAAAAAAAATATAAACAACTAGAATTTGTAGTTAGAGTCTGTGTACTGGTGTTTTACAGATCCATGTTGGTATTAAGATGTCCTTTTTTTGAGTAAACATTATTTTAATTATGTCTGGGGGGGGATTATAAAAACTCTTTGAAGTATTGTGTTAGTGTTGAGAAAAATGTGTTTTTTTTAAAATGATCTTTGTAAATAGAATTATGTTTATATGGTCTATTCAAATAGGATATGAAATTTTCTTAAAGTGGTTTAGATAATTTTATTTTATTATAAAAAGCTGGTTTAAAGTGATTCATAGTGATAAGGTACGATATACCATTAGATAACCATCTCTAGATTTGTTTTATGACAACCAGAATAAATTTTATAAAGATTAAATTTAAGATAATTTTATTTATTATCTTATAATGATTTTTATACTTAAAGGACTTTCTTAATGTAAATCAATTTTTATAAAACACATTATTAAAATGATCTTTCGATAAAGTCGATAATTGGTTATAAGAATTTCGTATTTTTATTTTTTTTTATTGATTTTTTTTATGTGTTCATTTGTCGTGGTACGCTTGTTGGTTTTTTTTCCGTTGCGTTTTCGCTCGGTGCATATACGTATCCTTTCTTTCAAGGATTCTTATGTCATTTGATCCACGTCTATTTGCATATGTAGAATCTCCTATATGCATTCTAGCCTTTGACTCGATATTCGCTTTGGTATCCTATTCGATTGTTTGCAAACCTTGTGGTTCGTGTGATTCCCGTGGTTTGTAGTGGAAGCTTTGATGTCTATTGTGGGCAAATGGTCCATTTATCTATGGTCTGGTTGTCCATAAGTGAGTTTGTGATAGTTTTGTCATGAGAAGGTGGTTAGGATACCGTTGGAAGGTGATGAGATACTTCAGGTTCATGGTGAACGTACTCAAGGAGTCGTGAAACCTTAATGAAACAACAAAGGTAGATGATCATAAATTGATTGATATTTCCGTTGTACGAGATTCATTGAGGTGTTTTTGTAAAGATTTGTCGATGAACACCTCGGACGACAATATGTTGAATTCCGCATAGGTTTAGTTCAGGGCGACTCCCAGTTGCAAAGTCTCAATATTGGTCTAGTTTACCCTTGGAAATGCAAGAATTGTCTAGAAAACTTCGAGAGTTGCAAGACAAGGGTTTCATACGACCTAGTCATTTTCCGTAGTGGTCGATGCTCACAATGTTCGTTTGTTAAAAAGAGAGATGGAGTCCATTTGAAGTTAGGTGTTGGAATTAATGAGGATGAGATGTTGTATTGCTAAAGTGTACTATGAGTGATAGCATGTGAGAATTGGAATGTGCCTCGCCACCATCGAGATATGATTATTCTTAGGAATGGCCAAGTAAATACCTACGTTAATCGCAAACTTTTCTAAGATTGTTAAACCCATTACTTCCCTAACTGAGAGGAATCAGAAGTATGAGTGGGGCGCAGAACGAGAAGAGGCTTTCCAAACCTTAAAGAATGATTTATGTGACGCTTCGATTGATCGAATGTAGTAGTTGATGCGTTGAGTAGAAAGGGAGAGTGAAACTAAGACGAGTAAGGGCAATGTCCATGACTATCCAGTCAGATGTTAAGGACAAGATATTGGCTACTCCAAGTGAGACGTCCAAGGTAGAGAACGCACCAGCAGAAATGCTGCGTGACCTGGACCAACAAATGGAAAAGAGGGCAGATGATGGTTAGTACTTTATGGATTAAATTGTATAGTGAGTATGAGTATGAATGAAATTGCTACCATCAGGTAGGCAATATAGTGACTGATGCGTTAAGTAGGAAGGAACGAGTGAAACCTAGACGTGTTCGAGCGATGGCTATCGCCATTCAGTATGGAGTAAGAGTAATGATACTGGCAGCCTAAAGTGAGGTGTTCAAGTAAGAGAACGTACTCACAAGAATACTTCATGGTTTAGAGCAATAGATGGAAAGAAAAGGAGACGAGAGTTTGTACTTTATGGATCGAATTTGGGTTCTATTGGTAGGAAGTGTAATGGTTGAGGCCCATGCATCAAGGTACTTGGTACATCCGGGAGTGGATAAGACGTACTATAACCTTGGAGACATGTATTGCTAGCCACGTGTAGAAAAGGATATAGTTACCTATGTTAGCAATTGTTGGATTTGTTTAGGGAGTGTGAAGACTCATGTTAAAGACTTTTGGCTTGCTACAACAACTAAGATACTTGAGTAAAAATGAGATAGAACCACCATGAATTTTATCACTAAATTTCCAAGATCAAAGTAGCGAGATTTGATGTGATTTGGGTTTGGAATGGGTCGATTAGATGGACAAGTTATCTATTTTTAGCTACTACAGAAGATTTCAGATGTGAAGTTGGAAAAAGATTTATATTGATGAGATAATAGCAAGGAATGGAATTCTGGTGACGATCAACTCAGATTGAGATGGATGATTTACCTCGTGGTTTTGGCAGACGATGCAGAATGTTGTTAGTGGTTACGATTAGATTTGGAGTACTGTTAGTATCCTTCAAGGCGGCATGGGACAAAGTGAACGTATGAATTCAAACTTTGGGAAGATATAATGAGGCATGTGTTTATTGATTTGGTTGTTTAGTATCATTAGAGCATTTGGTGTGCTCTGTTGAAGCCTTTGTTATGGAATGAATGTTAGGTCGCTGTTTTATGGCTGAGATTGGGGAAAGTGTTTGCTTTGACATGAGTGGTTCAAGAGTACGGGACTGATAAATGGTGTGATAAAGGAAGATCGCTAATGGCGGCGAGAGATCGTTCAAAAGTGCTATGATGATAATAGGCTTTAAAACGTTACGAGTTTGAGGTGGGTGATTGTGTTTGCTAAAAAGGGTCCGCATTGGAAAGGTGATATTGCTTTGGATAAATGGTAAGTTTTGACCAGGTATGTTGGCCATGAGTTTTTGAAAGAATCGGTTTCCTGTAGGTTCGTTTGAGATTTGCCTAAGGAATTGAGTGGTTGTACTGACAAGTTTCACGTGTCAAACCTGGAAGAAGTGTTAGGCGGGATGCTAGCTTGCATTTTGTTGTGCATTGGATGAGATCAAGTTGACAAAACTTTTCGTTTTGTTAAAGAAACCTGGTGTTGAGTGTAGTGATCTTGTGAAGTTAAGAGGTTAAAATGTTGTGAATGGTCGGTTGTTAAGGTCAATTTGGTGCTCGAAGCGAGTCTTTAACTTCAGGTAAAACTGAGTATCCTATACTTGTTCCTTGAGGCATGGGGTTCATTGGGAGTTTTAGTTGAAGTTGGGTACTCAAGGTTTCTTGTAGGACCTTATTTATGCCCATAGATGTGTTTGTGTGATTTTGGTTAAAGTTATTTTATGAATAAACTTGAAGTCGATCTATAACAGCGGAAATTCATAGCGACATATAATTAACAATATGCAATATTGTGTCAAGAATGTCGAATACAAGTGATAAGGGTACTACGTTTGGAGATGGTACTGCTAGGGTTGGTATGCAGCTTAGAAGTAGTCCAAAGGTGGTTACAGCTTAGAAGTGCCCCGAGCTACTGGATTGTATTGTGTTGCTGCCCACTTTTGGAGTTCCATTAATATGTGGGTGACTTGCAAAAGATTAATTAATGATATTGATGCTGGGTAAACATGATGAGTTATATCTGTGTTGACTAATGAGATCATATGGAAACTTTGGAAGCATTAGGGTTTTTTATGTAATTCAAATGAAGGTTGATAGTAATAATGCTGATGTTATAATTGTAAGGTTCGTGTGATTATGCTGATGAATTCAATTTATCTTAATGTTGATGAATCCACATTCCTTTGTGACCTATCGTTCATTCTGTGGACATCAATAAGTCAACATCCTAGGCTGGAGTTGCGGGTGGAAGTGCAAAGGATCAACCAAATGTTAATTCCAACTTTCGTACCTTGGTGGCTGATCCCGTATTTGATGGTGGTAAACATCTCTTTTCCTCGTAAAGTTGTTGAAAAGGTTAGTACTAGCTTTGAACACACTTTATATGGATACTTTATTGGAAAGAGAATGGCGTTTCCGGTTGTTGAATATTATGCTAGGAATAATTGGGCGAAACATGGGCTAAAAAGGATTATGATGAATTCCAAAGGCTTCTTTTTCTTTAAATTTGATTCTTAGGTTGGATTAGAAGCTGTTTTGGAGGGTGGTCCTTGGATGATTCGTAATTCTCCGATCATTCTCAAGAAATGGTCGATGGATACTAGATTGCTCAAAGAAGAATTGACTCGTATTCCGATATGGGTTAAATTTGTAACACCCCCAAATTGGGTCGCATCGGAATAAGGGTCCGGGGCGTGTTACTTCTCAGATCAATAACACAAGATAATATAAGAACGACCAAAAAGTCGTTTAAAACTGATACATTGGATTTAATAAAGTATGTGTTACAAAATTCCCGGAAGGCTCTTACTTGTTTATTATTACAAAGATTTCCAGCCCATAACAGATATACAAAATGTAATGCGACTAAATCTTTAATGCATGACTTCAAAATATAACCACCAATGTATCCTTCGCACCTCGTGCTTAATGACCTCCTGAAAAATATTGCATTTAAAACGTCAACATAAAGTTGGTGAATTTCATAGGTTTATGTAAATGTATATGCAGGACCGCAAGACTTTCCCCTTGATAATGCAACAGATGCAGACATCACAAAATGTAATTACGTTTTCCTAAGCCTCATGACACGAAGCTCGACATAATGAATAAATATAAATATTGCTACATTGCGTGATGATGTTCATTCGTACATCCAAAATCGACATGGATATACGTTCGTTTCCAGTGTAGCTAGTTCACCCGAACGGGAAGGTCATTCCCAATAGATTTCTATCTTATAATCATTCGCGCTCACATTCCAGTAATTGACAGTTCATGATTCATGGGCATAGTGGGTTATCGCTACTTAGGCAAACTATATCATGATTAAAATGGTACACTTGCAGTCCAATTTGTAAAACATTGGGCATATGTTTCTCTCCCTCAAAAACTTGTAATTAATAATTGTAAACTTGGGGCTTGAACATCACCCTTGAGTGAGTAAATTGATATAAAAGTATCCCAAAATAAAAAACGCATAACACCTAACGCCCGAATGTAAACTAGGTTCATATATAGGTCAAATCAGTATTTCAAGTATACGTTGTATAACATCAAACCATATATTATCCTATATAGTTTTCACGTCGGTATCGTTCGGGCTATTCATAATTAGAGGTTCATGGACATGACGTTTCGAGGAGTTAGATTACTTTAAATCGTCAATCCAATAATCGTCAAATACGCCATCGTAAGGAGGATCATTATGAAAATTCCTAGTAATATAGCACTTTGTTAACTAATAACATTATATTTTCATTAGCTATATGCTCCATCTAATCGTTTAGGAAAAATGTATTTATAAAGTTTAAAAACATTTTAAATTAGCCTTTAGCAAAAAGGACATGACTTTGTCGTTTGAAGTTCGTTCTCGCGTTTCTTTCGGCCCATGCTTTGTATTAAGACGCGGTGATCATAATATTGCATTTTTAAAGTTCCGAGTCTGTGTGAATAGTGTTTTTACGTTCTTTATAGCTTATAACTTATTATCGCAAAACCCGTAAATGTCGTAACTTATCGTTGTAGCTCGTTTTGCGTTTCTTTCGAGCACGTTTCGTTATTGAAAGTTTTATCATATTATTGTGTTTATACAAGTATAAGTTTCTGCCATGAATAGTAACTTTTATAAATTATGTTTTATAAAGTATTTTTGCGTCGTAAACTCGTAACTAGCGTATATTGCTTTCGGTGTTATAAAATAAGATTTTCGAGTTTCTTATCATTTTGGTATCCTCTATGAGATTTATATCCTTATAAAAACATTAATATGGCTGCTTCCAAATTCGAACCAAACAGAAAGTTGAAGTTTGTGATTACGGACATGTTTTAAGCTTGTTTTTTCTGTTACCATGAAGCTTCACACCTTATTACAAACCTACTTTACAACATTTATATATTATGTATTTGTATATAATTTAAGTCCATATTGGTCAGGCTTTGCTCAAGAGTGTCCATGATAATAAGAGTAAACTACACCATTTTACTTTGTAACTCCTTAAGTTACATTAAAAACCCTTAATTTTGTTTCATATACATGTTAATACTTTAACCAAATGATTTAAAACACTCTTATTACATTACTTTTACTATAGTAGTATCCATTTAACATGTATATAAGTTCACAAAACATTGATCATAGAAACTTCATTTTACATATTCAAATGTTTATCCTAATGGTGATTTTGAAAACTTAATAGGACATATGAACACATAAAATCATAAGTATTAAATGATTAAAGTTTTAAATAACCTTGTATGGATGAGTAGATGAAAGAAAAACAATCACACCCTTGTGATTTAAACCCTTGGCTTGAAAATATCAAGAGAAAACCCTAATTTTCCCAAGTAAACCCTAATTTTCTTTTCTTGCTTCCTTGCTTGCAAATGCTTAACCAAGTCTTGGATCCTTCTTAGAATACCTTAAATATGATGTGCGTATGCTTGTATGATGATAGAAAATCAAGCTATGGATTAAGAATTTTATGAGTTTTGAGCCGTGGGTTGGTAAGAGTGACAAAAGGAGTGTTTTTGTGATTTTCTTATAAAGAAGTGAAGAGTATGAGTTCTTAGCTCACACATGCATGCATATATATACTACTTGGTGATCATATGAGATATTTTTGATGTCTAGTTGATCATATGAAAGGTGGCAAGGATTGGAAGACATGAGAACAAGATAGGGCTTATTAGGGATAAGAATGGCTAGTCATGAGTTCAAGTTGCATGCAAGATCTTTTATGAAGCTTCTTGGTGACTCTTGGCTTATCCTACATACATATACACGTTCATATATGGATATGTATGAGCTAGATAATATCTTTGATCTTTATTTGATGTATTCTTGTATTATTTGAAGTATAATGTAGTAAAGGTTAAGTAGAATGTATAACTTGCACATTGTAGGGTTTGATTTGAATTTCTTCATAAAGAATATGAATAAAGTGATAAATACTTGAAGTTTTAAATAAACTTTAAGTATTGGGTACAAATTTTAGGTATTTGATGAAGCGTAGATAAGTTAACGTGTTTCCGGGAAGGCCTAAACGTACTTTATCGTGAAACGTAAGCATTTTACGTAACCAATAAAAATAAGATGAACCATGTTGATAATTATCCTCAAGAATATTCATTTAACACTTACCTTGATGTAAAAAGTTTTTTCATCGTTTAATTAATGCCGATTTACATTGAATGGTCTTTTTTAGGTTTAAGCGATTTAGCTTAGCGATTACGATTAAAAGTAAAACGACGTAAAACCCTAAAAATGAATTGTGAATTACATAATGTCGCTACCATTGACCTAAAACCGAGGTGTTATAAAATTGCATTGTGTTCCTTTTCAAGTTTTGAAGTGATGGTATTAGTTAATTGCTAAGTTCATTGGTTAAATCCTATTATGCTTGATCATACACAAGTTCCATGTGTATGATGCGTGGTTGGTAGGAGTAGTTTGCTTGATGCTGTAATGAGGTAAATTCAGAGGCTTGATCTCGTGACGTTGTTACTATGGTATTCCTTCTCTTTCTGAGGATGTTTTTACCAAAGAAACCACTGTGTTGAGTTTGATTGGTGGCCGCCCAGGATGTGATACATGTAAGAATTTTTGGTCATCTTCTATTACATATTGCCTCAAAAAAAAGGTGGTGAGTCCTCCTATTGTTACTACTTCTAATGTTGTTACTCCTACTGTTGAGAAGACTAATGATGGTTTCCAAACGGTGGGTAAAAAGAAGAAGAGGAAAGGTAAGTCCAAGTCTACTAATGGCGGTCAGTTTACTGGTCCTTCGGTTAAACATAATGTTAGATAGTAGCAACTCTCATGTCTAATTCTTCATCTAAGAAGGGAACTACTTATGTGGGTTATACATCTCAATCGACACCTATGTGGAAGACGACTGGTAATTCATCTAAGAAAGATAATCTCTCCATGTCTAATTCTTTTTCTGCCTTAAATGAAGAAGAAGAAGAAGATGAAGAAGAAGATGTGGAAAATGTGTATGATGAATCGGCTAACTTAATTCAAAACACAAAAGCTGGTGGATGTTCATCTTTCACGGCTGCTGTTGGTTAGCTTGTTTAGTTGTGTTATGTGTTCTAGTTGCAATTAGTTGTTTCTAGAGTTGTAAGAGTTTATGGCATATCATAAGCTCTAGTTTTAGGTGTTTATCAAGCTGTTTAGCTTGAGGTTAATGTGGTACTTCAGCCACATTCCATTTATACTTAACTTTTTTCGGTTTTAATATAGTTTACCGGGGTAACCCTTTACCCAAAAAAAAGATATTTATTAGGTGCTTGTTAGTGTCAATTTTATGCTTGTTATGAGTCACTTATGCAGTAGTTTAGATTTGGTTAAGAAGAAAATGATATTTTGTATTTGAGTCATAATCTGTCATAGTTATCAAGTAGATTTTCAATTTTTTTTAAAAAGTCAGATTTTATCAGTAAATTTAGATTAGATTGAGTTTGTCTTAGGGTCTGAATTTGTTACCATAAGTTCTTTGGATATCAAGCTTCATCCATTTTTAGCTTTTGAGTTTTTACATTAGCTTTTAGTAGCTTAATTATAGGGCTGCATATAGAACTTTTCAAACTTTCAAAATCCAAAAAAATAGTGATAAACTGTCAATTTTTGAATCCTATTTCTAGCTTATTCTCTAAACAAAACTTCTTAAATTTAGTTTTTATGTCTTAATTAGAAGTCAAACTTAATCTGTTTTTAGGTTTTAAGGTCTAACTTATTAGTTTAGTAGCTTAAAAAGTAGTTTAAAAGTGCCTTCTTAGGCTGTTTTGATTGCAGTTTTAGAAAAAAGCTAAAATTGGATTTCTGAGCTTATGGCTTGTTGGAATTGCTTATTCTGGGTTTAACTTTGCTTATTAAGTTTGGATTAAGGACTTTATAGCTTATTTGGACTAAGTTTGAGCTTATAGAAGCTTATGTGTAAAAACAGTTAAGTAGTTAAGCTTTTAAGTTTTTTAAGCATTCTGTCACTTTATTCTAGCTTTTCCTAGCTTATTATTGGTTTTCAGCAAAAAGTCATTTTGTTAAAAGTGCTTATTTTAGTGGTTAGAAGCCCTTTTTAAAAAGAAAAAATTTTTAAAATGTTTTTTTTAAAAAGGTCACAGGGGTCGAACCTGTGACCTCTTCTTTATAACACCAACACCTCAACACACACACTGATTACCATCTCGCCCTTGAGACTTCTTCATTAAAGTCTCAACACATTAAATATTTAAGAGTCTTTTTCTAGTTTTGCTATTTCGGGCTTATTAGCGTATTTACTACTTATTAGTTCAGCTGATTTTTAAATTCTTAATTTTTTTTAGATTCTTCATAGTTTAGAGCATTTTCATAATTTTTCTAGATTTTTTAGAATTAGTTTAGTATTTTTAATCAATTGCGGTCCTGCATAATTTAAATACATAAACCTATGAATTCACCAACATTAAGGAAAGACTAGTGGTCAAGGAAACAAAGAAACATAGGGTTTAATGGTGTAGAAAATGTACAAAGACCACTTGATGATTTTTCTCTTATTTCTTTGCATCAATTGAAGTAAATCCGGCCATAAGGAGATATAGGTGACATATTTTTGTAATTTTTATGTATTGGGTATAAATGTGGGTATTTGTTGAAGCGTAGAGAAGTTTTTGTGGTTCCGGGTATGCCTAAACTTAATTTATCGCGAAACGTATACACTTTACGTATCCGATAAAAATAAAATGAACAAAGACCATAATTATTCTCAAAATAATTATTTAATACTTGCTTGATGCAAACGTTTAATTGTTTGATGCCCGCTTACATTAAACGCTAATTTTTAGCTTACGCGATTTTTACTCAATACATGAAATTACAAGCAAACGCGTACGACACTAAAAATAAATAGTAGATTTATCGACGTCGTCAATGACTTGAAAACACAGGGTGTTATAGACTTCCCCCGTTAAACGAGCCTTGTCCTCAAGGCTCACGATGCAGCACTTGACGACGATGCGGTCTTGGTGAAGAGGTGTGGATATTTCTTCTTGAATTGATCTTCACGTTCCCACGTGAACTCAGGACCTCTCTTGGAGTTCCATCGAACTTTGACTAATGGGATCCGACTTCGCTTCAACCGTTTACAAGAAAGGTTGTTAAAGCAGTAAATTCGGGTCATATTTAAGTCAGATTACGAGGTGTAAAACCCCCACTTAAAATTCGAATTAGGATTAGACAACCTACAGGAATTTAGTTTTATGTGTCTATTAAAAATCCCCCAAAGTATAGCTTCTGATTTGGAGTCTAAGTATGGTTTTTAGGTCCAAACTTTTTAGTGTTCGTTCAGATCCGAAACTGAGTAGTTAAAAGTTTGATTTTATTTGGAGCACTTAACGGGGAAAATAAATTAGTGGAAAAATCATGGAGATATTAAACTCATGATATTGAACCGGTGATTTTTTATAAAATTTATAAAGGTCAGTAGGTATGGTTTAGAAAATGATAAAGTGACACTAAAATTCTGCGTTTTTGGGTAAATTGTTGAACATTGAAAAAGTGTGTAAACGAATTGGTAAATGTTGGGCATGGTGTCGGGGTGACTTATGAGGGTAAATAAACACCTTAGACATCCATCATATGATTGTTACATGTGCTTAAGCTTTTGGCTTAGTAGCGTGTAACACGTGTTATTTTGTTGTTTAGCTTTGTGCGAGGATTTTGGGAATTGCTTTAGCACCAGTGATTTATAGCCAAATATCCCATTTTTCTTATGTTTTTCTTTGGGAGACAACGATGCAATGAGTTAAATGTTTTAGTTACTGTGATAATTGTTTTAATGAGGTATGGGCTATACGAGACTATTTATGTTATGTCGCTACTTGCTAAATGATGATATGGATTGTTGTGCTTGAGCGTGACCGTCTCAAAAGCAATTGATGGATTGTTTAAATGACGTGGATCGTCTATTGTTTGATATGTTAATAGTAGCGTGATCGTCCTCATTGTTTGGATTGTTATTAGTGAGCCGGGATCGTCTCATTGTTGGGATAGGGAAATGTTTTGTGAATTTATTTGACGCGGAGCGTCACAATGTGGGTTGATGTTATTGAATGTTAGCTTGTACGATAAGTTTTCGTTGTATGTTCTACTATGCATAGTTTATTATCACATGGATTCAAAGCGAGTTATTGGGCGTGTCTTAAACCTATGACTCTCAAAACTCACCAACATTATGTTGAACGTTTAAGCATCATTTTCCAGGTGACATCATGGGGATAAGATAGAGAGGAAGTGGCAGAAATAGATCATACGGATGTTCATGGAGTTTATTGCTTTTAATTCTTATATTGCATTGTTTGAATTATGGATACTTGTTGCATTCTTTCCTATTGGCGAGCAAACTTTCCGTTTCACATCATATAAAGACGATGGTAACGGCCTTTTTGGATTTGGATTTAAATAAAGACGCCTTTTGGATTTGGATTAGTTTTATGGGTATTGTTATGACACTTTGTGTCTATACTTTGCAGGGCCGATCCTGAGTTATATGATGCCCTGGGCGAAACGATGAGAATATGCCCTTACTGAAAATTGTATACTAAAAAATACACTATATATCTTGTTAATTCATACACAATAGTTAATTTCAAATTTCGTCTATATGGTTTACATTAAGTCACATCTTTCATCTTTTAAAAAAAATAAGTACAGTCGTAGTCTTTATGGTTGACAAGTCTTGCATCTTTCGTAATTTTGACAAAAAAGTACAATAACCGCGCCTCTAAAGGAAGAAATATGCAAGATTTATCAACCACGAAGACGTTTGTTGCACTTATTTTGTAGGAAAAATGAAATGCGCATTGTGTGTAACCATAAGAACAAATTTTGAAATTTACCCTGATAAAACAATAATGCATTTATTCAAAACATATTTGTCAACCTGTGGAAATGAACAACATTTCGAACCGACCTTCTCATTGGTTTGGCCATTTGAAACGATTTTGAAAAAAACTATTTGAAGTTTTTATTTTTTATTCAAGACTGTATAAAAAAAATAAACATCATCTAGAGAATATGGCAGTAAAAACTGACCACACATGCGTAACTTATTTTTCCTGCTAAATCTTACAAAAACAGTAATTTTCTTTATAATAAACGTTTGAAATAAAAACTACCTAGTAAAAAAATATTCTCTCCGTCCCAAAATTATTGCCCCCCAACAAAAAACACACAGTTTAAAAAAAATGCATTTATTACTGCTTTCTTTTTCTTACTTTTTGACAGAAAGACAGTTTTACCCTTAGCTATTTAATTAAAGTTTTATTTAAAGTTTGTAATAATAATTTCAAACAAGGGTAATATAGTAAACTTGATCAAACTTCCATATCTATTTTTAGTAGTGGACAATTAAATTAGGACATCCCAAAAAAAAAACGTGGACAATAAAAATGAGACGGAGAGAGTAATAAATAAATGTATTTGAAGTCCCCCGCGTGATAGATTTTAATGATGTGCAAAACAACATGTTTCTCTTTCCACAGACCAATAAAACTCAGCCATCAATTCATCTTCTCCAGTTTAACCACTGCCTCGTCGGAAAAAAAAGTTATCTTTTATATAATAAAAGAATTACTTTATTTCGGAGTTATCTTTTATTCATTGACGGGTTTGAAAGAAATTACATTTTCTTTTCTTTTGGTTTAATACGTACTAAAATTATAACAATTGAATTTCTGAAAAAGTATTTATTTCATTGACATATTTTCTAAAGTGGAAGACAATGATTCGAATATAACGAGGAGAAAATTAATCCCCTTGTGGCTTCGGAGGTTCACTTCAGCCGACTCCGGGCTACCTAAAAGGGTAGTTTCGCTAGGATTAGTTGGCTTACAATATCGAATCAAAAAACAGGTAAATCAAAAAAAAAAATATATTACTAATTATCTTACTACGTAATTTATAAAAGATTTAATAAATTTATTCTCTTCATATAATTTCTATAATACTCTATACATAACTTATAAAACAGAAAAAATAAAAATTATATATTAAAAAAAAACATAATGTTTAAACCCCGTGCATGCACGGGCATTAAAACTAGTTACGGTATATAAACTTAACACCGAAAATTTGACGCCCTCGATTTATTTGATGCCCTGGGCGGTCGCTCAGCTCGCCCAGCCCCAGGGCCGGCCCTGAAACTTTGCTTATTTATTGCATGTTGAATTCTTTTTATAAACGTCATTGCGTTGTGATGATATCCATGATGTTACGTCTCGCCTTTCCGCCTTGACGGGGTGTGACAGAAACATATAGGTTGACCAGGGACGGGAACTTGAACGTTTTATGTGAATGGGCGAACTTGAAAACTATTTATTTTAAGGGGGGCGATATACGTACACCACAATGAAAATTTTGTATAAAAAATGACTAAAATCATATATAAAAAGTTATAAATATACACAGGGTTGAAAATTTTGAGGTGACCACAACCCCCCTAGTTCCCTTCTAAGTTCTGTCCTTGAGGTTGACCTCTTCTTTCCTTTTTATCATCAAGGATAACGTCCTTTTACCCGTTCTTTGGTTATGATATGTTATTTTTTTATCATCAAGGAATGTATGGATTGTACTTGCAAGTTACAAAAACCATATAATTAGTAGTTGGGAGTTGTTAATACGCCTTTTGGATGGTTTTAACTTTTAAGGTTGGGAAATCCTACAAAACACACAATTCATAACTCCATTGGATACTTGTACCATACTTCAACCAATGCTTTTTTATGCTTGTAATGTACAATCTCAAATGCATTGATTGTAGCCTTTTATGATTGGAAAAGTTTTAAAATCAACAAAAAAAACTTGCCCTTTATTTAGGTGTATCTGCCTGGACTATATGAATATAGATGACACATAAAAATGTCGAAAAAGGTAAGTTGCTTAGAAATCATAAGAAAAAGACATGCCAAATAGTTGCAAGAGTCAAAACCATTCACTTTTACAGGAAAAGATAATCAAAAGTTTACCACAGAAGGTTACTTAAATAGGTGATCGAAATGATTAGTACCCACCACCCATAAACAGATTTACCTTCTTTGTTCGTTTATCGGCTTCAATGACAATGAATAATATTGTAACAATGCTGGTAGCACTAGTTGCGTTATCTCAAACCAGACCAAGTTTGGGTTATAATGAACCTCTTTTTATCGGGTACCATGAAGAAACTTGTCCATTGTTGGAAGAAATTGTTCAACGTCAAGTAGAAATTGCGGTTCTTAAAGAGCCAAGAATGGCTGCTTCACTTCTTCGCCTACATTTCCATGATTGTTTTGTCATAGTAAACTTTCTTTTCTATCTATATTTTGCATTTCTATTTTGCGGGATAAATGTTTTGTGTTTCTAAGCATGTAAATCGGACCTACATATTAGAACATTTTTATGTGATGATAATGTACAGGGTTGCGATGGTTCGGTTCTACTAGATGATTTTGAAGGTGTACTAAGTGAAAAGAATGCGGGAGCTAACTTGAACTCGTTAAGGGGATTTGAAGTCATTGATGAGATTAAGTACCTTGTTGAAGAAGCGTGTCCTTGTACTGTGTCTTGTGCAGATCTTCTAGCCATTGTTGCTCGGGACGCTGTAGCTCTGGTTAATTTCCTTATATTAACTTTATTAAAACAGATTCTTCTTGGTAACAATATAATTGATTAATTTCTTAGTCAAAGTTACTAATTTACTTTGAGAAAAGTTAACATCAAATAGAGCCTAATGTGAATGTGTTACAATGTGAGGTTCTAAAGTGTTTTACTGATTTATCGTTTATTTAGATAACTGAAACATGTTAATTTTTTTATTCTGAAAAGAGAGGCGGGCCCGAGTGGAATGTATATCTAGGAGGGATAATTACTTGAAAATGTATCATACTTGTCACTTTTTGTTATTATGTGTATTGAACTTTTTTTTTTCTTATTGTATGTACTGAACTTTCAAATTTCGACCTTTGTGTGTATTTTGTCACTATTCTAGCCATGTGAAATGACCATTTTACCCTTCGAATTTTGAAAAAAGTAAAGGTAAAATGGTCAAAAATACACACAAAGGTCAAAATTTAAAAGTTCGATACACACAATAAGAAAAAAAAAGTTCAGTACACACAATAACAAAAAGTGACAAGTATAATACATTTTCAAGTAATTAACCCTATCTAGGAAGGAAAGACTCCATGAAAGCAAGTCTGAATGGTGCAAATCAGTTACTTCCTGCTCCAAATTCTTCTTTAGAAACTCTCATTGCCAACTTTCGATATCAAGGTCTTAACATTCAAGACCTGGTTGCTCTTTCAGGTGAGTTACACTGATTCTCTTATATTGCTCTTATAACAACCAAATGACATAAATGACTCATTTCTACAGCACCCTCAAATACAGAGGCTTCAGCATAACGCTAAATAGCTTCTCGTGTTCTACTTGTTCTCATGAAATAGGTAGCCACACACTTGGGAAGGCACAATGCAAGAGTTTTAGGCAAAGAATCTACGGCTATGATGACTCGCAGAAAAACTCATACCATCACCATCACAACGACGATGAGTTCCATCAAGTGTTAGAATCTATGTGCCCGAAATCAGGAAAAGACAACACACTGGCACCACTAGATTTTGCAACCCCATACAGATTCGACAATCATTATTTTCAAAACATCAAAAAAGGACAAGGACTTCTTATTTCCGACAATGTGCTGATTTCTGAAGATATAGAAGGGGAAATACGAGACCTCGTATGGGAATTTGCCTCGGATGAAAAAAAGTTTTTTGGCCTGTTTGCGGAGTCATTGATCAAAATGGGGAATATACGTGTACTTACAGGGCAACAAGGAGAAATCAGGAAGACTTGTTATGTTCCTATCATATTATAAGCTAGCAATGGTTATTAATTCTCAGAACATACTGCACAAGTTTGTTAAGTAGTTAAATTTTCTTATGGTCAACATATACAACTTGTTTTTTTTATATTAACGAGTAACGACATTTTTTTGCCGCCAATGGATTTATAAACTATTCTGATGCAAAAGCAGGTCAACAACAATACAAATTCATTTAATGAGCAGGCATGCAAAGGCATCTTTTTATACACTTTTTTCATACTATATTTGTTTTTTTCATACTATACACTTTTTCAAATATCTATACATTTTTTTCATACTATATTTTGTCATCCAAACATAAACAATCGTAATCATACATTTTTTTATATCCATTATCATTCTACCTCATACCAAATTCGATACCCATTGTGATTCCTAACAACAAACCAAACGGCCCCTAAATTTTCTTATAGTCAATATATATAACTTGTTTTTTTAATATTAACGAGTAACGACATTTTTTTGCCGACAATAGATTTATAAACTATTCTGAGGTCAACAACAATACAAATTCATTTAATGAGCAGGCCGGCAAAGGCATCTTTTTATTAAATTACAATGATCCTAAAATGTATTATAAAGTTCATTTGAGAAACATAGAGACGTACCTTTTTATAAACACCTACTCGAATTAGACAAGTGAATCGTATAGGTTAGGCCAAAGGCGATGGAGATGGAGGATAATACGAATAAGATCATCAACAGATCAGAGTATGGTGGTTCTATACCTGTTGATAACGTACAAGAACTTGCTTCTTCGAAGGACTTAAAAGACATTCCTAGTCGTTATATTAGACCCGAGATTGAATTGGATGAGGAGGTTTTGATCGATGAATCACTTCACATTCCAGTGATCGACATAAGCAAACTTGCTGTTGTAGGACAACCTGGATATGATGATGAACTAGAGAACCTTCATGTTGCATGTAGAGATTGGGGCTTCTTTCAGGTAACTTATCGAGTAAACATTAATTTTGAGTAATGAAAACGGTTGCTATATGCCTAAATTATGTGTAACTATAGTTGATAGATACAAAGTCAAACACTCCTAAGTTATTAATCATGAGTTTAAATTTTTTTAAACAGTTGATAAATCATGGGAAATCAGAATCCCTAGATGCAATGAAGAAGGTTACACATGAATTTTTCAACCTGCCATTAGAGGAGAAGATGAAATGTGCACAAATGCCGAATAACATTGAAGGTTATGGTCAAGCATTTGTTGTTTCACAAGAGCAAAAACTTGATTGGGGTGACATGCTCTACCTTCTACCGTTGCCAATCCCTCAAAGAAATATGATGTTTTGGCCTCAAAAACCCGATTCATTCAAGTAAGTTTTGCTTATTTTTGATATAAAATAAAGAGTAAACTGCAAAATACATCCCTGTGGTTTCAACTTTCTCACATAATACATCCCTGTCAGAAACCATTGGCAGTATACATCCTTCGTTAGGCAAACGTTTGCCACAATACATCCCCGAGGACGAACGATGCAAATATTTTTCCGTTATCTTCTCACGAGGGATGTATTGTGTAAAAAAACCACAGGGATGTATTTTGAAAATATTTTTTTTAATTTTTTTGTTTTTTAATTTTTTTTGTTTTATGATTTTTTTTATTTTTTTATTTTTTAAAGAGTAAATTACATACTTCGAAAAAAAAAGTTTTAAAGTTTTTATAAAAAACTTTGCAGTTTACTCAAATTATATACTTCGAAAAATTTATAAAAAATTTGTACTTCGAAAAAAATATTTATACTTGGAAAAAATATTTTTTTTAAATTTTTTTATAAAATAAAAATTTTATACATCGAAAATTTTTATAAAAGTATTCTTCGAAAATTTTTATAAAATTTTATAAAAATTTTATACTTCGAAAAAATTTATAAAATTTTATAGTTCGAAATTTTTTATAAGATTTTATCCTTTTTTTTCGAAGTACAAATTTTTTATAAATTTTTCGAAGTATATAATTTGAGTAAACTGCAAAGTTTTTTATAAAAACTTTAAAACTTTTATAAATTTTTCGAAGTATGTAATTTACTCTTTAAAAAATTAAAAAACAAAAAAAATTAAAAAACAAAAAAATTAAAAAAAATATTTTCAAAATACATCCCTGTGGTTTTTTTACACAATACATCCCTCGTGAGAAGATAACGGAAAAATATTTGCATCGTTCGTCCTCGGGGATGTATTTCGGCAAACGTTTGCCTAACGAGTGGTGTAAACTGCTAATAGTTTCGATCAGGGATGTATTTCGTGAGAAACATGAAACCACAAGGATGTATTTTGCAGTTTACTCTTTAATTTTCTTGAATAGTTTGTTTTAGTTTTTACGCCTTCATCATGTCTATGGGTGCCGAAATAGTCAGGTTGGGTAACAGGGCAAAGCGGGTCATATTTAAGAAAACGTGTCTGGGTTGGTTTTGACCCACTAGTGTTTTTGTTCATTTGTATTTCACATCAACCAGTATAGTGTTTCCATTGTTTAAATTTCAATTACTAAAATCAATGATACAGTATATAGCTTAAAAAGTATTAACTTAATTACCACGGTGATGTGATGGGTCGAAAATGTAAATTGCATAATGTCTCCTTAGGAGTTGAGATCCTCAAAAAATAAATGGGTTAATCCTAACCACTCATTTTTTCATCATCCACTTTTTCACCTTTTTCTTAAAAAAATAATGCAACCTAACGTATTAATAATAAAGTTATCACAAGATATCATCAGTGATCACTTCGGTCACAAATGGTGTCTAGATTTTTGTCGTTAGTAGAAGAGAACGACATAAAGTGGTAGTAGATAAACTTTACTTTTTATTTAGAACATATAAAAAACTTTACTGATATGGACATTGTTGTAGTTATGCCCTTTGTACGAAGAGTTGAGGCAAACACCAGGAAAGGAGGGAAAAGATGCAGTAAAGAAACAATTCTATGAAGTATCAGAATTGTTGGAAGGAGCGTATACAAAGATGAGCAATGGAAAGGCGTATTTCGGTGGAGATTATATGTGCTACCTCGATCTTGTTCTTGGATCTTTAATTCCGTTAACGGAATTTATTGAAGAAATTAACGATTTCAAAGTATTTGATGAAGTTAGAACCCCGGGACTAGCAAGATGGGCAAAGTGTATGCATTCGAACGAAGCCATCAAGAGTGTGTTCCCGCGTAAAGAAACACTTGTCGACTTCTACGCAATGCTCCATATAGTTAAACCACCTAGAGTTGTTTGAGTTAACATTTTATGATTGTCTTCTTTCAATTAAGTTTGAATTATGTATTGTGTTTATTATAACTTAGGAACACAATCGTGCTCTATGGCGGACTATGTTATTTTTTATATCAGCATTTATCTTTGATCTTAAATCACGGACTCATAGCAATATGTTTGATAGTCGCATATCTTACTACATATAAAGCAAATTAGACACTCTATCATCATTAAATGCCAAAAATTAAATAATACAATTATTTATGCTTACTGTACAACTTTTGATGTTAACAACAAAAGAACAAAATGGTTTTTAACACATATCTTTTTTCTTATTGAATGCAATTTTTTTAAGTAATACAAATTCTTATGCATGTTGTACAACATTTTATGCAAACAATAAAATTCTGTCACACATCTCTCTCTTCATTTAATGTCAAAAATTAAGTAATATAAGGATTGATGCGCATTATACAATCTTTAATGCAAACAACAAATAGTTGAAATTCAATAATACAAACATCCATGCAACATGTGTAATTAATAAGTAAATTTCAAATTTTGATAAATACTTGTAGAGGAGAGTTATATTGAATACCAAAAAAGGTTGGATACTATGGACTCATCCACACCATCCATTTAAAAAAAAATCAATGGTTGTGATTAAAAGCATTTAATTATTTCACCAATTTTTTA
>BQNB010067642.1:0-34130 GCA_026074375.1 Tanacetum coccineum | reverse complement strand
ACTACTTTATACATTCCCATTTGCAATGTGCAAATTTCTTCCCAACAGTACCAAAGATAGAAAATTGACACAAGACTCAGAAAATACATACTTTACATTTTAAGCAACTAGCAACTGATAAATGGACTTAATCTAACAGGATAGGCTAAGGTGTAAAGGTGTCACGAAATAAACATAGTTGGTGTTATTCCTAAAGGATTGGCTCTACAAGTTTTTCTAGGGGTATCTTACTCTTAAGATGAGAGTAAACAAAGGGTTTATACGGGGATTTAACTAACCAGTGTAGTTAGTTAATAAAATAACATATAAAGGCTTTTTGGGTGTAATCCTAAAAATTTACCAATTTAAACAAGTTACTCCATCTAAATCCATAGTACTCATTATTGTGGTCTCGAATAGATATACCAAACCAAGTTCTAAAGTCTACAACATCACCGGCACACTCATATTTTGTGGAATTTGGGTAAACATATAGAAACGGATAAGGTTAAATCCTCATAATATCTAATAAGGGTTATTGTGTGCGGGTTATGTAACAAGTAATTTTCACAAAAGTATGCTTGAAATTTTTTTAAATTTGAGCGTAATTTAAGCATTTTATGTGAAAAATAGGACAAGTATACATTTTATGTGAAATTTAAGCATAATTTATGCTTAAATTTAAGCATATTTTAAGCATTTTATGTGAAAAATAGGACAAGTATACATTCTAATTCCCATCCCCCACTTGAATTATACAACGTCCTCGTTGTATAGATAAAACATTAAAAACGGGAATTAAAAAGAATTAGAATGAGAAACTCCACTGATATTTTGCTCGCTAGATTCTCCATGTTGAGTTTATGAGCAAGAATTTGCGTTGTAAAATGCGTCTGAATGCCCGCATGACTACAACACACATTAGATTCCAGAAAATACTCCACCAACGTCGTCGTTTTCGTTCAGAAGGTCCTGTATTAAGCATAAGAAAACAAGTGCAAATCTATCTCCGTGTATTCGTTGGTTAGACTCGAAATAAATACCTAAAACAGTTTAGGAATTCGATATGCCGTATCCATTCCCCAGGATACGCCGTATTGGTTCCCGTGTCGAATACGCTATATTTTTTTAACGAATACGTCGTATAGACTGTGCTGAAAATAAAGACTGGATAACGTCCAGAAGGTCAATACGCTGTATCCATGGGGTTTGGATACGCCGTATAGACAGTCTAGGAAGACAAACTTGATAAAAATTGAAAATTACATTCCTGGTTGTCTCCCGGCAAGCACTTTTGTTTACAGAAAAGTCTTTAAGTTAGATTTGCCCCAATTTAATCCCATCCTTATAAAATAACTTAGGGTCGAACGGGATGCCAAACGGCACATATAAATTCTTAATAAGATTTAATAGCATCCCGTTGTTAAGATAATTACAAGTCACGATTTTAACATTTAATTCCTTGATAAAATTTTCAGTTTTGAAAAATTTATTAGATGTATCATGACTTGTTTCTGAAAGCTTATTTGACCCATGTGCATAGGCACCATCATCCGTATTTATTACATTACCCCCCGAAGACTGTTTAATATTGATTTTATTATCATCATTGTCCTTATCCGATTTTAATTCATCGGGATAAATTACGTTAAAAGGAAATAGATCATTAAAGTAAATAACGTTTTGTTCCTCTTCATCACATTCGGAAAATGATGTTTCACTTTTCAAATCAAATTCATCGATATGTTGAGGACTTACAGTAGGTTCATTTAACACCCCCAATTTAACACGCAGCGGAACCAACTATTTGGGGTGTTAAGTAATAGTACAATAGTCACAAGATATAAAGAACGACTCGAAAAGACGTTTTAAAAACAAGCAAACATTCTATTCCATAGTTTCAGAGTTCAAAAGCGTAGTCCTAAAGCATCGTTACCATAATATTATACAAGTTTGACATCAACAAACTAAAGCAAGTTTTCATTTGAGGAATGGATTTTGAAAAACAAATTAACAAAACAATTTAGCGCAAGCTCCTCCTCGTGTGCTCCAAGTCTTTAACCTTGATTACCTAAGATAAAACATGCTAAAAAGTCAACGAAACGTTGAGTGAAATTCATAGGTTTAATTAAGCATAAAGATTTTGAACACAAGTCTTACAATCATCGAGTAACTTGTTGTACACCAAGTTATTAGCTACTAATGCAATGAGCTCATGACACCGACACATTTAGACCGCTCATAGTGCATAAGAATAATAATAATAAACAACATTTGCCCCCATTAGTTCGGTACATTGCCACGTACTTACTCAAATCTCAATAAAAATATGTCCGTACATTGGGTGTTCCACAATGGATGCATCCCCAAACATCGAACCGGGTTA
The DNA here is from genome assembly GCA_026074375.1 of Tanacetum coccineum. Taxonomy (NCBI): domain Eukaryota; kingdom Viridiplantae; phylum Streptophyta; class Magnoliopsida; order Asterales; family Asteraceae; genus Tanacetum; species Tanacetum coccineum. The sequence continues at coordinate 31,765 of BQNB010067642.1, read as the reverse complement.
TCAAGCCCATAGATCTATTAATTGTATTAGCGTTTGCCCATCATAAGTAATTAACGGTTCAGGATTGGGGTCTTTTGGCAATAGGTACTCATGCATTTAATCAATTTATCGGGTCCAACATACCGAAAAACTACTTGTGTTCGTTTTATAAAACTAGCATGTATCTCCCTCGCGAGGTTTAACAAAACATTTAAATTTGTAAAGGCGAGGCTATGAACTCACCAAGTATAGAAGTAGTGATCAAGAAATCTCGACGATGAAGACGAATGCCAACGATCAACCGCGACCTATAATGGTGGCGCGTAATTAAAACTCACACTTATAATAAAATGTAACATAATACGAGTAAATAGATATATATATATTTATATATATCGGCATGTAGTAATATCCTATGCTTAAGAATCCATGAATGAGAATCACTAAAAATGCTGCACTTACATTTTCTGAAATTTGTCCTGTTTTTACTAGTCGTTAACCACACTTAAAGAGATACCAAACGGTCGAATCCGACGTTCTACTTCTATATCTACCCACATATATATGTTATCAAACCTCAGTAGCTTTCCCTAAAATCCTAGCCAATTTTAACCATTTTTCAAAAATGCGCTAACGCAATATATCCCAAAACAGAGTCTGCTGGACTTTGCAAAAGTTGGACACCATCAGACCCTTCTAACCTTTCTAGAAAAATCTGGAAAAATTCAGGAAGGTCATACATATCATGAAGATGCTACTGTGTGAATTTCGTCGAAAAATATTAAGTTTTGATCTGCCTTCTCACTACATCTTTACAACCTAAATTCTAGATCAGATTTACAGTTTCGACAACCATTTTGGTAAAGACCTTTTGACCCACTTATACTTATTGAAAATCCGCGAGGCCTCCTTCGTTGGAAAGTAGACTCGCTGAACTTAGTTTTAACCTCCAAAAAACCTATAAAAGCTTTAAAAATGACCAAGTTATGGCACGCGCAAGACGACCTAAAATTCTGCATAAAAACGCCTAGTGCAGAATTTTACTATTCTATTTTCCAAACTTTATTTAGCCATAACTTTCTCGTTTATAAGAATTAGAGGTCCTAATTTATACCAAAACGAACATTAGAATGACCTCTATCATATTAAACAACAAATTCTCAGATTACAACCTCGCTAATTTGCCGAATCATAAGCCCAACTTTCTGTCCTAAATAAGGGTTCTATAATCCACTCAAATCGCCAATATTTCGTATCAAATACACTTCCACTATGCTCAAACTAACCTATCACTCATACTAAATCATCAATTTTGCCAACAACATCAAAACCATAACATATGACTTAATCCATGAATTCTTAAACATGATCAATACACATGCAAACATATATAAAAGTAAAACATGAAAAAGGGAAAAATTAAAGAACTCACAATGCTAAACCAAGTCAAGAAAATCAAACAATATCAAACCCTTGTGGGTTTGATGAATCTACCAAGCACCACAAAGACCAAAGAAGACCCAAAATCTTTGATTTGCTTCACCCAAAATTGTTCAAAAACACTTAACTTTATACCCTTGATGATCTTCTTGCATTTAATTAAGTAAAAACCCTAAGAATCAAAGTTTTATGAAAATCAAGAAATTAAGATTCTTGATGTATGGTGATTTTTAGTGATGGGGGATGATTGGAGTTTAATTTAGGGTTAATTTAAGGTTGAATGGGAGTGATTTAGGAGTTTTGATGATGGATTTTGTGATGGTTTTTGGGGGCTTCGTTCGAACAGTAAGGAGGAAGGGGAATGAACCATTTTTTTCTTTTGTATAACTGTGTGTGTATATGGGAAGTATTAGAGTGATAATAGGACTTTATATAGTGGTCAATGTGTTTTATAAAAAAAAGAATTAAGGGGCGTTGGTTTTTGGTTGGGTGTAACCGGCCCTTCTATTGGGCTTGGTTGGTATATATTTTTTTAAAAACTTATATTACATGGTTCGTGGGCCCAATTGTTAACTTCTCTAGTTATATTTTGTAAAAACACGATTTTGACGCGGTTTTCGGCAAAAACACGAAAAAGTCAAAAAAACACAAAAATAAAAATAAATATGTTTCCAAAGCTAAAATATGAAATTATTGATTTCTCGATCGTTAAAACAAATAAATATCCAAAGTAGAACTCGCGAATGATTAAAAACGACGATTTTAATAAAAACTGGCTAAAATAATAAAATAAATTCTATAAAATTTAGAAAATAAAATTAAAGCTTGGGATAAATAGTGATCTTAAATACGAAATGTTACAATTCAGTTAAGAAATCTAATTTAGACGTTAGAGTATCCTAGATCGCAGGGTTTGTTTTGTAATTTTCTAATAGTATAGGGTTACCCGTTTTAACTGTAGTGTAAATTTCCATTAGTTTGCCCGCCTACCCTTTATTTTCTATTCTTACACTTTCTACCCTGTCTTTCTAGAATATAAAATAGAATTAATATTTTCAAAATTAGTTTTAAGAAAATTAGGTTAAAGTTTTTAATTGGTAAAATTAGGGCACAATTAGAGTATAAACATTAGGGCTTTTTGTTCTATTCAATTTCTGCACCTTTTAAGTAGTTTAAATTCATTTTTCCTTATTTTTCCATATTAATTTGTATTATCTAGGAATTTAAATAGGTTTTAAGTAAATACTTTTTCTTAGTTAAATCATAAAAAATAGAAAAATAGTTGAAAATTTTTGATTCTTTTTGCAATAATTTTCTTTTTAAATCTAGTATTTTTGAAAAATTAAAAGTAAATTTTGTGATTATTTTCAGAAAAGTTTTAATTTTTGTTAATTCATTAATCTTTAAAAATTCATAAAAAATTCAAAAATAGTTAAAAAAATTCCAATTCTTTTTCCTAAAATTTTCTTTTTAAATTTGTGATTTTTAGGCATTAAATTTGTTACTAGAAGTGCTTTAGATTTTAAATTCTTGTTTTAGCTCACGTTTTTAATTTTCATTTGTTAATTTTTCGTGCTAGTTAATTGATTTTAGTTCATTTAATCATTTCTATAGTTTAATTGTGCTATTAAATTTGTAGTATAATTCAAAAGCCAAAAAATCTTTATATCATTCTTAACTTGAATCCGAATTATCTGTCAACTCTCATTCACGACTTCTTCGAGGAATTTACGACCCGTGTATTAATTACTTTCCTAAGTGATTAATTACTTACGGTATCTTGGTTAGTGAAAGTTTGCACTATAGAGATATATATACTATACTTATCACGAAATCAATTTTGGCGCCGTTGCCGGGGATCTCGTGAACGATTTTTGAAGAATATTCGTTGAAGTAGAGTTTTGAAGACCCTTCCTTTTTGGAAGTTTATTTTGCTATTTTTGGTATAAAAAATTTTAATTTATATTAAAAAGTTCATTAATTTCGATTCCTATCGAATTATTATAAAAAAAAAATATAAATAAAACAAATTTGGTACTAGCTAATCCATCTTAAACTATTCCAATAAACAACAAAACTAATAGGGGAAGTACTTGCGAGTACGACGGACCTTTTAAGTTTACAAAACTATAAAGTTGAGGTTAAGAAAAGTGATAGCTACTTTCTAAGTAGTCATTGCGGCTCGCTAAGCTTTTCCGCTCACTTGTGCGTAATCTTGGAGACTTATCGTGAAGCTTGTAATTAACGGTTACCAAAAATATTTTAAATTTTTGTTCCTAATAAATACTAAAAAAATTTAATTTTCCCCAAAAAAGAATCTTCTCAATCTCAAATTCTTTAATTATCTTATGTATTATTCGGAAAAGCTAAAAATATTCTTCTTATTCCTCTTATTTTGTTTAATTCTCATTTTCCTTATCCTCGATAATGTTTAATTCTTATGGCGCCTAATCGTTCAAAATCCCTTTATGCAATCAAAGAATGTTCAACTTGTGGAAGTTGGTACACTAAAGAATGTTGTTCGATAGGAAATCTTAATGACCAGATCATTGTTCCCGACTCTTCTCTGCATTGTGCGGTGTGTGGAACCCCGGTCGATGGTCCGTATTGTCATGGATGTACTCTTATACGTATGAAATTCGAAAAGATTTGCTTGCGTATTGTGTTGAAATGAAAATTCAAAAAATTTTCAAAGATACTTCCGAGTCAGCTATGACATACCAACGTTGTTAATGCTCCTCGAGAGCCAAGCGTTGTTGATCAAGACCCCGGTGTAAATATTTCACAAAATCCTCCACAAATCGACCATAATTGTTGTTATGAGTGCGGTGATTCATTAAATGGAATTTTTTGTCAACAATGCATTTGTGAATCTTGTGGAAAAGGTGCTCATTTCGGTTACAATTGTCCACCAAAAGATCCGATCATTTCTGAGCTGGAACCGTGCTACAATCGAAATTTTGATTGTTTCCCACATGATTCACAAACTCTTCCACAACAATATCTTTGTGTGAAATGTGGGGGACCTCATGAGACTTACCAATGTCAGCCGATGAACCAAGAGTATTTTAATTCTCATTCTTCCGGTTTCGACCAATTTCAACCCCCGCAGTTTTCCGATGTTTATCAGACTCCTCCGGTAGCAAGTATGGAAATGCTACATGCTCAAACGGATCTTATAGAAGCTATGCAAGACTTCTTGAAGAAGTATGATCATATACCTCATAATTGTAAAGAGCATCATTATTGCTTGCAGAGGAGTAATTTTGAAGATTTCAAGCAAGTTATGGAAGAGAGCAAATCAACTGGTATCTTGCAAGAATTGTTGCAAAGTCTTCTTAATGATTTACAAATTCTTAATGAAATTCAACCACTCAAGCAAGAAACTTCTAACCAAATCCAGAAAGATCAAGAAGAGAAGAGTATTGTGGAACTGCTTGCTGAGGAGAGACTTCAAAAAGCTAATCAAGCTTTAAATGAAAGTCAATCTCCTCAAGAAATGAGAATCCAAGATTTAGAAATTCAGAAGCTTGCAGTGTTTTAGACGTGATAAAAGAATGGTTGAATGATTTAGGAATAAGAGAATATCAAAAGGAAGAGATCGATATTGATTATAGAAGGAAATGTGAAGATAAGATTTATGAGCTTAAGGATAAATTCCCAATGGTCAAGCGGGTGAAATCGGAAAATCATACAAGAAGCAGAAGAGCTTAGAGAGTCTGAAGCTAGAGCTCGAATTCAGAAGAGTATCATTGACGATGATGACGATAATTTGGGATTTTATGCGGTTCATCCAAATACGATACACACTCCCGTTTCACAAAACGTAGAGCTAAGGATGTAATCATAATGGGAGAGGGATTATTAACACTATTTCGAAATGGAGACGATTAGTGTTGAGACCTTGTTTCAAACAGTGAGTCGATGACTTTAGTTTGGGGGAGTGTAATTTGTTCGACATCGATGACTCCTATTACGAGAAGTCCACGAGTAGACTTGCTCATCTTGCTCCGAATTTACCAGAAATTGTTGAAGTTTGTGTCAATGACGATGATACCGATGAAGATGACGACTATGATGACGATTTTTATGATTGTGTTGATATTGAGGAGGACGGAGGAGAGATTGATCTTGACATTTCTAAGATCGTTGACATTTCTCTTCGGGAGAAATTAGTCGAAAGTTATCTTTTAATTGAAAAGATTAACGTTTTTAGTCTCTCTCCTCCTATTCCGATTTCTCCTATACTTTGCCCCTCCTCTACTATCCCCGTTGTGGATCTTAATTTGCCTTTAGAGGAGGCAGATGTGCCTAGTTTTCGGATGTCTCGTTGTTTTTCGAGACGAGTCATTTACTTTTGATGACGAGCCCGTGGGGATCGGCTGAAGTTAATGATTTTGACGAACATAAATAATGTGGAGCTTTCTGACCCGGTGGTATAGGTGAAAATGTTGTTTTAGATGAAGAAGAAGATACCTTCACATTCACTACCCGATCTTTTCTACCATTTGTCACCTATCCTGAGGTTTTACCCGCATCTTACTCTACGAGGAGTGAAGATAATATTTTTAACCCGGGTATTCTTGATGTTTTTGACCCGCTCCACCCACCCTTAATGGACTTTCATGTTACCAAAGCATTTTCCGGGTCCACATTTTCTCCCTTGAAAATCTTTTCCAAAAATTTTTGACGCGGAAAAATCAAACAATGCTACGGTATATCTTTCATCCTTAGTTTGGGGAGGTTTCCACCTTTTAGAATTTCTTCACCCCTACTATTATCCACCATGATAATCTAGTTTGGGGAAAGAGTCAAGCGAAGGGGACTCTATAATAAACAAGCGCTTCGTGGGAGGCACCCCATGCTTATCCTTTTTATTTTCTCTTTGCTTCCCCAAGGACAAATCAATTCGGGGTCAAGTATAGCTTGTACTTGGTGAACAAAAACTAAGCCGTTTTAAAGTCGTTTATGAGCTAACAATGGAAATGATGAGAGGAAGCTTGTTCTCTTTCGTTCTTGTTGGTTGTTTGTGCATGTTGTCTGGTTTCACCGGATTTGGATGACTCATGGGGTCAATATTGTGAAGGCAAAGCAATGCCCACATTTCCTTGATGGTCTCCATTCTTCTCATCATTATAGAAATGAAATCGTCTTATCTTTTTCTTTATCGAACTACATCTATTCTTTTGGATGACCTTAGAATTTTTGTTAAGATTCCTTTTGACCCTTATTTTTAAACATTGAGGACAATGTTTCGTTTTAGTTTGGGGAAGGATATCTTCGATATTGACTTGCATTTCTTAGCAACTTGTTTGAATTCTTTTTGAATTACCTTTTTTGAGAAAAAGTATGTAAATGTTTAAATTTTTGTTTTTTTTTCTTCAAGAGAAAGCTCAAAAGAAGCTTAGTTTGGGGAAAAACACCACTTTTTGGTAATCCGTTGGTGAGAAATAGGAGTTAATTTTGACTTGACCGGGTGAAAATGCCCTAGCTAGTTCTTTAACCTACCTTTTGTAGGGCCAAGCTTTCACAAATCCTATTGCATTGGATTTTAAAATGTGAAGAACAAGAGATGATGTAGTTAAATATAAGTGTATTTGCTTAAGCAAGGTTTATTTGGAAAACCTAAAGCTTATATGAATGATTTGTGTCTTTTTACTCCCACAAGCTCTTAACACACTTAATCATACGTGCTCTTTTTAATTTAACTAAGTCAACCAATGTCTTTAGAAAAAGTCTTACATTTTGAAAAAGAATTCATTTTAATATGTAAGTAAGATTTTTGGTTTCAAATTTATAAGTTGATTTTCTAAAGTGAAATTTTTCCATTCATCAAAAATATAATTATAAAAAGAATGCCAATGAAGCATTTCTAATGCAAAAGCATTATTTTTCGTGCCAATGAAGCATTCGCAAAAATAGAATAATAAAAGCTATATATAGTTTTAATCGTTGGCGTATCCATGTTGAGAGTGAGACTCGGATGGGGTCGCAACTAAGGATTAAAACTATGTACGTAGAATCAAGGTTCGTAGGCATTCATCACTAGGGAGCGCGGCCTAGGTGATGATTGCAACTAAGGGACTTGGGATCAAGGTTTGGTAGGAAATAGGTGTGTCGCGTAACCCACAAACGTTAGGAGCTAGTGGGGTTACGAACTAGAAGAACACCGGTTGTTGAGGCGATATCCTATTTGGGAGAAAGGCCTAAGTAGGGGTTCGAACTAAGAACAACATTCTTATTGAAAAAAAATAATTATAGTATATGGAAAATAAAAGAATGGGTTAAAAATTTCATTTTCTCAAATCAATTTATAAGTTTGTGTTCGAATCTCTTTTAGCTTTTGAGTCGAGGTTTATCTTATGTTATTAACATTTATGCTCACAAAGTTATTGTAAAGCTTAGATGGATTTCAACTATGATAGATAAATGTTCGATGGTTGGTTAAAAGAGTGCATACATCTTAATCATTAATTTATTCCTGGAGTGAAAAGTTCCAAGTGTAAGTATAAGTGCTTATTCATTTAGAATTATTATGGACAATGATTCTTGTTTAATCGCTTTGTTTAGTCTAGTGAAAAGTCACGGATGACGAATTTTCCTCTTTTGTGCTCTATTAATCGGGAGTAGCCTATTTCAATGAGCCTAAAAGTTGCAAAATTGCAATGATGGCCATTAATGTGTTTCCATGAGATTAAATGTTGAGAAAAAAGCTTGAGTTGTTTTTTAAAAAGGTGATTCGTAAAAGGTAAAAACAAGGGCATTTTGGAAACTTGTTAGTTTACAAAGTGTACACTTGATAACATTGCGTGAGGACACGGCAATCCTTTAGTTTGGGGAATTTTGATAAGTGCTTAATTATACATATTAAAAACCCGGGATTTTGCCAAATAAAAGCCAGAAAATGCCAAAAGAATAGAAAAATGTGTGCTTTTGTGTCTATTGTGCAGGAAAGGTTAAAAAAGACAAAAAAGAAGCAAAAACAGTCAAAAAAACGACAAGAAACGAAAGAGACAAGAAAAAGAGTGAAGATGGGAAGCCAAATCAAAAGCTGATCAGCCCGATGCAAGAAGAGGAAGTCAATGAAGCTCAAAATGAAAGTCAAAGGACCAATAGTGACAAGTTACAAAACTCAAGGGTTCATTTGGATGAAATGAAGATCAAAGGACCAAAATTGTAAAAAGAGGAAAGTTGTTTTATAAAAGGAAGAAAAAGAAATAGCAACTCCAAAAGGGCTGGTATGTCAAAATGGAAACTTCTCTTTTTTTACATTCAAAGGGAGGGAACTGATACACATGGGCCATTTTTGGCAAATTTAAGGGGAAAGTTCAAACATAACAAGCGCGGCTAATTTCCCCTAACTGTTTCCCAACAGAATTTCCCGCCCATTTCCACCACAAACCCAACCTGCCAAATACCTTTCCCCGCTCCCTTTCTCTCATCTAATCTCGTATTAAACCCTCCTCTACATCACCTAGCCCACGTGTCAATAGCTGATTGGCTCGAACACCTCATCATTATCATCAAACGGCTACAAAGGAGTTTTAAATGATCAAGGGCTGAGATTCAATGGAAGATTCGAGAAATCCTTGCTTCTCTTCTCCAATTCTCTATAAATAGAAGCTTAGGGTTCAATTTTAGAGGGAGTTAGTTTGTTTTTTTTTCAGTTTTTGTAATTTTTCTTTATTTTCTAAGCATTGTTCTTTAAGTTTTAAAATTAGTTTAATATACTTGTACCTTTGTTATTTCTACTTGTACTTATTTACTATTTTGAGCAATATAATTCAGTTTTCAAGTTTCTTAGTGCTTTGATTTCAATTCTAAGCTGATTTCCACCTAATAAGCTCTAATAAGCTCATTTGAGCTTATTCTTGTTCATAAGCTCAAATTTAGTAAAAAATCTGTTTTAAGTCATTCATTTACACATTTAGTTCAATTTACATCAAAACATGTCCACTTGAGTTCATTGGATTCATTTTGAAGGTTCAAAGGAGAAATAAGCTCAAATTCAGCTTATTGAGTTTATTAAGGTTTAGAGGCTTTGGAAGCCATTAGGAACACTTAAGCTTCTTCTCTTGGATAGCTTAAGTGTGAAGATTCTTCAAATCTCAGGTTTCCTTTTCTAAACTTGAATTTAGCATTTATAGGCTTAATTCATTTTAGCTTATTCTTATGGAATCTTATGTTTAAATCCTGTTCATTTTGCTTAGATTAGATTATAGATGTAATAGTTTTTAAGCTGTCTAAGTAAAATTTCATTTAGGTTTAATTAGTTTACAAATCTGTCATTTAGACTTAAATAAGCTAGGAGAGAAACTAGCTATTTCTTTCCAATAAGCTGTGGACTTTAGTTTTAAAATAGCTTTAAGTTAGGTATTTTTAGTAGAAGTAGATATAAGGTTTTAGCTGTTATAGGTTTTAGAATAGCTTTTAAGTACAAATAGTTTGGGACAGTCAAAGTTAAGGAGTGTTTGGATCTAAGTGTATTTGACTTCTAAAGTCAAAGTAATCCTGTCAAATCCTTTTACTTAGTTGAGTTAGATCATATTAACAAGTTTTAGATAGGTTTTAGGAATTAGTTTGTAGAATGTTAAAGTTTTAAAGCTAAAAATTCCTATCTAGCACCAGGGCAGTTTTATGGTCAAGTAAGATTTAGAGTTAGGAGATTTAAAAGAATTTAGAGTTTAAACTTTAGCTAGCATTGGTTTAAATACATATAGAGAGTGAGTACATGGAGTTTAAGCTAAGAACTTAGCCTGCATTCTATCATTTGGTCAAGTACATCAGCAACAACAGTTAATACTGTTGTTGCTGTCAACTTTTCTAAGCTGTTATTTAGCTTTTAAAATTAGTGGTTAGAATTTAGAATTTAGCACACTAATAATACTCCATTAGCTTAATCTAGATAAGCTCTTTAGTTTCAATTTTAAGCTCTTAGACTAGCTTATTTTAGCCTGCAAAAGTAGTATAGCAGCATTTAGATTTCTAGCTTATTTTCTATTTTGATTTTCATTTCTAGTTTTAATTTTGAAAAAAACCTTTTATCTAGGTTAGTTTTATATTCCTAGCATAGCTTATTTCCAAATTTTCAGCTTTTAAGGTTTAGTATTAAGTTGTTTAGCTTATTAGAAAAAAGTTCAAAATAGTTTTAAGCCTAAACTTGCATTTTTCAATAGCAAAATTCTTGTAATTTTTGTTAACAAGTAGCTAAATACTTCTTAGATTTACCTAGTACACATCTTAGGGTGCTTATAGCTTCTTTTAGTTCTAATTTTCATCTAGTAATAAGCTTGAAATAAGCCATTTTTTAGAAAAGCTTTTAAACCCCTAGTTTCTGTAAACAGAACTAAAAGCTTAATTTTCTAGCTTATTGAGTTGTCAAAATTAGCAAGTACCTTTATTAAAGTTGTTTAGAATAAGCTCATTTATAAGTTTGTAGTTTTAAGTTTTTGCTAAATCTCAATTTTCAATAAGCTAAAAATAAGCTAGATCGCAGGGTTTGTTTTGTAATTTTCTAATAGTATAGGGTTACCCGTTTTAACTGTAGTGTAAATTTCCATTAGTTTGCCTGCCTACCCTTTATTTTCTATTCTTACACTTTCTACCCTGTCTTTCTAGAATATAAAATAGAATTAATATTTTCAAAATTAGTTTTAAGAAAATTAGGTTAAAGTTTTTAATTGGTAAAATTAGGGCACAATTAGAGTATAACATTAGGCTTTTTGTTCTATTTCAATTTCTGCACCTTTAGTAGTTTAAATTTCATTTTTCCTTATTTTTTCCATATTAATTTGTATTTATCTGGGAATTTAAAATAGTTTTAAGTATATACTTTTTCATAGTTAAATCATAAAAATAGAAAAAATAGGTGAATTTTTTTGATTTTTTTGCAATAATTTTCTTTTAATTTAGTATTTTTGGGAAAAATAAAGTAAAATTTTAGTGATAATTTTTAGAAAAAGTTTATTTTTGTTAATTCATTAATCTTTAAAAATTCATAAAAAATTCAAAAAAAGTTTAAAAAAATTCCAATTCTTTTTCCTAAAATTTTCTTTTTAAATTTGTGATTTTTAGGCATTGAATTTGTTACTGAAGTGCTTTAGATTTTAATTCTTGTTTTAGCTCACGTTTTTAATTTTCATTGGTTATTTTTCGTGCTACGTTATTGTTTTAGTAATTTAAATCGTGTCTATAGTTTAATTGTGCTATTAAATTTGTAGTATAATTCAAAAGCCAAAAATCTTTGTATCATTCTTAACTTGAATCCGAATTATCATCAAATCTCAATTCACGACTTCTTCGAGGAATTTACGACCCGTGTATTAATTACTTTCCTAAATGATTAATTACTTACGGTATCTTGGTTAGTGAAAGTTTGCACTTGAGGATATAATATACTATACTTATCCGAATAATTATTTTGTAAGAAAATGATTTTTTGTCGGAAATCTACCGTGCATTCGTCAAACGATATTCTAAACTCAGTTTCATTATCATTTGGAGGACTTACCGTGGGTTCATAGGAGAGCCTTACTTCAGATGTAAACGCGTCACCAAAGACTATAGCTGGGAATTTAGTTTTAATAGACCTGAGGTCGTGAACGTCATCATCATTCCAGATCTTACCGTACGTAGCAGTCTCCCAGTTATACACCTTACCATGTCTACGAGCTTTTTCTTCCTCAAGTCTGATACACTCCTCTATAGTAATGTTGGGGTCGTTCATTTTAACATGTAACAAATTCGCTAGGAAAGAAAACGGTCAAATAGCCTAATACGCCGTATTCAGTAAACTGAATACGCCGTATTCAGTAAACTGAATACGCCGTATTGATGATAGAGTCGAATACGTTGTATTGGTTTGAAAAAATTTATACGCCGTATCCAAAAAATTGAATACACCGTATTGAGTATTCGACTCAGAAGAATTACAACAGACTGTAATAATGCAGAAAACACACAAACACACAATATGCAAAAAAATATACAATGCAAAAATTAAACACACAAATATGCAAATTAATCTAAACTAAACTAAACTAAAACACTAATAAATAAGAATTAAACAACTTCACTCCCTGGCAGCGGCGCTAAAAACTTGATGTGTCGTTGTGTAGGTGTTATTTATGTATCAAGTTTTACTATTTATTTTATGCCGACTATACCTAAAAACAACACTTTAACGGGCAGTGTACCCACCCAATCAAGATGTAGCTTCTGTTGTAAGTAGGAAGTGTCAATCATCTAAGAGCGAGAGCGTTAATTCTAATTCGTATCATTATATTAGTTATCTATGTCAGTACTAAGAATTAATCTAATTTATGTTAAACCTAAGTTAAACCTAAACTAATGATAAGGGGTTTTCAAACACAGCCTGAAATACCTAGCAACGAGTTTTGGTATATATCTTTAAGGTTTTATGATAGACAAGTAAAGCATAAAACCCACAAAGAAGATTACCATCATGATAGAGAACGGTCAATACAGCTACATATACGAAAAACAATAACTAACCACGTAATAATCTGATAGAAACCTAGTTTGTTTAATAGTGGCAATGATTGACCTTATCTCGAAGTGGCATATCATATCCTAACTTAGGCGGATACTTCTTCCTTAAGACCTAGACCAAAGCGCCAATTTTTCACAATTAGACACATCGACATAAATAAAGCATTTATTGATTATATCTAATCTATAAGATTAAAAAAGGTGCTCTTATAAACCCTAGCTCAACGTGAGTACTTTAAACCCACTTACTGCTTAACCGTCTCTTAAATATACCAGTAGTCCACTGTTCGAGTCCTTAATCAATGGGAATAAGAACGTACACCGTTGATACCAAGGTGCACCTTATGGCTCACATAAACTAGAGGCAAGGATAGTGTCCGCTATTTGTGATTCCTGATGAAATCACAGAAATATGAATTGCAATATGGATATCTAATCCAGGACACTTAGCCTATCCCAAACAACACCGCAGTTTATTGTCAGCGACGTATAAATATGTAGGACTAAGATCCCAATGATTTGAATAATAGGTCGCATACATTAAGCAGTAAACATGTATAATATTGAACAAACATAATCAACAATCAAGATACATAAGCATCAATATACACAAAACCAAACATTAGATCAATAAACAACATGGATGATTTTCCTTAAAGGTCTTAAGCCGATAGTCATTTTCAAAAATACCCAACAGTTTCATATATTGACCGACTAAAGAAAAAAGAAACCTTAAAAACCGAACACGTATTTGGTTGCGCGAAGATTACAAAAGGAGTTTTCCACTATGATCTTGAGTGACTCTTTTATATCCTTTTTAAATGCTCTTACTATTCGTCTCTTATGGATGACTTGTGGTTTAGGGAAATCCACTTGTATAACTAAACTGAGTTTAGGGTCATCTATTTATAGCGTCTGGAGTAAGGACCACGTTTGATATCTTCCAGAATCTTCGTGTATAATAAACCTTGGATACAGCGTATAGAGGCTTCTGGATACGGCGTATTGGGTCTTACATCCTTCATGGTTATCTGTGAAGTATAGGCACGAATACGCCGTATCTTCCTGATGGATACGACGTATTGATGTAAAACCAGATAGTTCTTATTCGTTGACCAACGAATTATATAAGGCATATCGTTGATGTGGATACGGCGTATTCTTCAAAGTCAGGCAATGGTCTTTTAGCTCGTCAAGTCTTGGATACGTCGTATAGGTCTAGAATAATACGGCGTATTGGCTGTCAGATCAGTAGACTTTCTCGAACTCTTCGTTTATGCTCCAAAATGTGTGCCTTTTAGCATAACTTCACAAAGCACTCCATAATTAATAACAACTTTAAGAAATTAAGTAGCAATTCATGCAATAATTATACAAAGTGGGTAAGAATCATGGTTTAAATGATGCTATAAAAGTAACGTTATTTGATCTCATTAGACGTTTGTAGTCAGAAATAAGCAATCTTTAAATATCATCATTTAAGCTCCAAAATGTACTCCTTATAGCTTGTCTTCACAATGTACTCCATAATTACTGCATTTAACAACTTTAAGCAATTAAGTAACAATTCTTGTAATAATTATATAAAAGTGGGTAATTTACTTGGGATAAATGATGCTATAAAAATAACGTTATTTGATGTCATCAATGTACATGATACTTTAAAATTTGTCTTTGTATTTGATTCAATAATTTGAATAAATCTTTGGTTCTGTTGATCTATTTGTTTGTTGTTCAGTCTTTAAATTACCAACCATTTACAAAGTTACAAAAAAAGATGACATTTTATTAGTCAACACTCAACAATATAACTATTGTATTTTTTTCTAACAATATTATTGAGGTAAATTTACATGGACCTACTAGGCTTGGTAAACTGGCATCAATCCTTTGTGAATGTCTTGATCAGCTTGGTTCCTTCGAATGCATCTCCTTCATACCCTAGCTGAAAACAAGGAAGAACACCGTTAGCTCGCCCTAGGATTTTAGTCTGGGACCAACTCTGGCGTGAGAGTAAGTATGGTGATATGAGATAACTACGGAGAGAATATGCAAAGAAGTAAGTATGGTTCGAAGTGTGTGTGTTATGCCTCGTCCTAAAGGAATGGGCTTCCCCTTTTATACTATTTGAGCCACGCCAGACGATAGAAGATTAGTGCTTGTCGTCTGTTCTCAACGAGACAATCGCTGAGCTAGTACTTGCCCTTTGTTCGCTAGTTTGGTTGTCTTCATGTTTACCCTAAGGATAATGGTCCTAACTGGGCACCGTACCTTTGTCGGGTTGACCTTAGGTTCTGCTACCCCAGCACGGGACTAGAGAATCCAGACCTGATATGTCCTTTGACACAACAATTTCTCCTGAGTGCATATCTGGCTTAGCCCGTGCTAGTTTGACAAAGATAATTAATCTATGTTTCTCCTTCAGTGTTCCATGGTAGACTATACCTTATCTTGTCCCCCCAGTCTAGTATTAGCAAGCTCCTTTGCCATTGCTAGACTCTTTCTTTATCTTTTTCTCTCTTTCTTATTCTTTTTTTTGCATTTATTGTTTCTTTGCGACGTGGCATGTTCTTAGCCATGCGAACGTTTTATGATTACCCCAACTTTTGTGTCCCTTCTCCCTTTGATCTTCTATAAATAGTGCCACCTATTTCACATTTATCTTTTACATCTACTAAAGTAAAAACATACCATTTCCAGAGCTGCTTCTTTCCTTTCTGCCGCTGTTTACCTTGCTTCAGATTCCTTCTTTCTTAGGTTCTTCTTCTTAGGTATCCACTTTATCCCTTTTTCTCTTTAATAATGGTTAAAAAAGATATGGATACGTACCATTCCAGACTGACCCAGGATTACCTAAATGACTTAATTGTCCGGTATAACATTCCTCGTGACCTTCACCCCCGGCTGCCTTCTAAACATTTTGTTATGTTCGAGCTTCCGACACTCAATGCGATCGGGGTTTATCATTGTATATTCGACTTTTCTGGTGTTCGCATTCCTTTTTCGAGCTTCTTGTTGTCCCTTATCAAATACTATAAGGTCCATTTCTCGTAGTTGGGTCCTTTAGGGCTCAATAAGGTTGTTACTTTTGAAGTGCTTTATCAGTCGCTGCAGATGAGCTAACTGTTACTTTGTTTAGAGTCTTTCATACTCTCTACAAACAAGGCCATTGGTTTTCTTTTGCAAAGCGCCGTGCTCCGTCTCCGGTTTGTATTGATGATAATAGGTCTTGTATGAAGGGTTAGAATAGTTGCTTCTTTTTTATAGACCAGAGGGCTATTCCTGATTATAGGCCTTGTAGGCATCCAAACTCAGCTATTGATGATCCCAAGCCACCAGTTGGTTCTTACAATTAAGAGGATGTGTGTAGGCTAAGTGTGTATGTTGTGAAGTTACGTGACATGCCTAAGGGGGTGTTGGTTTTTTCTGGTTTGAGTCAGGTCTGGAAGAGTCATACTCGGGATCCAGTTATCAAGGATCCTAATGTAAATGGTACGAGGGGGGAGGTTTAGTTTCTTTTTGTATTTTGTCTTTCTTAGGTTTTTTTGCTAACTCTTCCTTCTATTTTTACAGTTATGTGTATTCATGATTTTCTCTATCTCCCTGAGTTGACTGGAACTAAGGTTCAGGAGGAGCTTCATCATGATATCAGACCTACCCTACATAGGCTTCCTTTCTATTATACCCTCTGCTACTGTCGATGTTGTATACCAGATCCTACTCTAAAGGACCTTGCTGCTGGCACACCAAGCATAAAGGTTATGGCTAAAGCTGAATCCTCTAAGAAGCGCCATGGCTTTCTTTAAGGGTAATCCCTGCAATAGTTGCTAATGTTCAAGGTTCTGATGGTCTATAATCTAGAATTACTACACCGATACTAACATTTTTGAGCTGATTCTGATGAAGAAAGTGATGATGACGAGGATGCTTGTGTTGAGATTCCCATAATTACTCCTATCTGATCTGTTGTTGTCATTCATACTAAAGGGAACCAGAGCGGGGGTTCTGCTCCACTCGCCACTGAATGTCCTAGCATCCGAGGTATCTACTTCATTGTTTGGCTTGTGCTTGCTTTTTTCTTATTCCCTTGTCTGATTGTTTTATGTTTCATAGATTCTTGAGGCAAGGCTGTCATGACTGACGATGCTGATCCCTCCTCTAGAGGTGCTAGTCATTCTTGGTCTTCTACTATTCCTACCTCCTCTTTCTAAGACCCTTCTGGTGATGCTATTCATAGGGGCTTCTTTCCATTTTCTCCTGGTCCTTACTATGCCACTTACCCTGAGGGTGGCATTGCTGGTTCATGTGAGTTCAGCTGTGAGTATTGGGATGCTCCGCACCAGCCCACTCTTACTGTTCTAACTAAGGAAGTTTTTAAGGATCTCGTTGTTTGCAAGACTGTTGTTGGCCAATTCCCTACTTCGAGGGAGATGCTCTGGATTGAAGCTTTGACCAATGATCAGTTAACTGTGAAAATGAGTTTTCTTCGTTCCTTAATGATGTCTCATGGAGGAGAACTTTTGGCCTGATACCGAGGTTTGCTTAAATCCCATCATGACTATGCTCAATATGTTGATTCTAGACTGAAAAGACTTCAAGAGAGGTGCTCTGCCTTTGAAGGTTTAGAGTCTCAAGTATCTGGTTTTTGAAAGCAGGTTGCTGATCTTAATGGAAATCTTTCTGCCTTCGATGCTTCTTTTGTTAAGGCCAAGACTAAAGGGAAAGAGCGAAAGAAGAAAATCAAGTCCCTTACTAAGAATCTTCGATCATTTCAATGCTAAAGTGGCCCGTCTTACCTCTGCTTTGAACCGGGCCACTGTTTTGGAAGCTGAAAGGGATGCTAAGATCCAACAGTTGAAAGCTTATCCTCTAGAGTTTGTTTCCTTCTTTCGTGGTGGGTTTTAGGGTTTGGTTCGAAGATTCCTTGCTAGTGATGAGTTCAACAGAGTTCAAGGTGAGCTTCTTTCCTTGGCTGCTAGTGCCGAGTTTAAACGTGGTCTTAAAGTAGATCAGACTAAAGAGGAGTTTGCTGGGGGTGTTAAACAAGATTTCTTACTTTGTGCCTGCTGCACAGGCTAGGCTTGCTGAAGCTTCTCCCATTGTTGCTACAATTGATCACCCCTTTCTGATTATGCTTGTCTGCCATTCTCCAACTTGAGCCTGAAAAATTGTCTCATTCGGAAAGCATCCCCACTTCACAGGATACATGTGTTTATCCTCCTGAAACAAAGGAGTCAACCGTGACACCTGTTTCCTAATACTTAGAGTTACCCTCGAATGATGCTCCCTCCTCATCTACCGCTCCTTTGGTGCAGAATGAGAAGTGGATAAATGCTTTGGTTGATGTGCCGAGTAATGAGATGGCGGATGGTAATGCTAATGACAAGCCATAAGATGTGTTTGTGCAGGGTGTCTCTCACGCGGTTGGTAATGTTTCTGGGTTGTTCATAAATGGGTCAGAGCGTGTTTCCTCTGGTCCTAACGATGTTGCGGTTGCTCTATCCGTTGGAGAGAAAGATAATGGTTCCTCCCTCTATTCAAGTGCTTCTAAAGAGGCTGCTACTGCCCCCTCTAGGGTTTATATATCTGTTGTCTTTTTATGTATTTTTTTCTTTTTTTGTCTGGTCCATTTTACATTAAGGAGGGGTGCGTGGTATGCCGAAGAACATTTGTTGCTCCGAGCTTGGGGCAAACTGACTGTAGATGTGTGGTTGTCCATCTAGCGGATCCTAAGTCATGCCACCCTCCCTAACCCGAATAGCTTCCCCCTAGGACTGTAGTATGCCTAGTCAAGCCTCCGTAGGTTCAACAGGCCTTATGTTGCTTCTTAGCAGAGATAGTATTGTCATGTCCGACCCTTGAACTTGCCTGGTTACTAGCTTTCTAAGTATTAGTTTTTGTATTTCCATTCTATGTAATCACCGACTTTGATCGGTTACTTTTATTGTGATATTTTCTTTTACTTAGTATTTGATTTCTTTGTAATGCCTTATGTCTCCCCTGGTGATGTGTTTTTTGGTCTGGCCCGGATGTACTTATCCGGGTCTGCCCACATGCCGGAGGAGATTTTTATTAGCTATGTTCGTACACATTACAGATTTCCTTGTTCCTTTCCCTTTGTTACTTTAGACCCTTCGCCTAACGTTTTGCAAAAGCTTTTAAGTTTAAAATTTGCCTTCATGCTACATTTTTCACATTTGTAGGGCTTTCCCTTTGTTTTTCTTGTATTCGGAGGTAGCGAGCCATCCAATGCTTGTCATGCTCTGTGTTTGCATTACTGTTACTTTTGGTCATAATCTGATGGAAAATTTGTGTTGGGATTAAAAGCCTTTTTGAAGTTACTGCTGTTAAGGTATTAGTTACTACTGCTAAGCATAAATTAGTGCTGTTAGTAATCTGAATGAAAAATATGCTAAGTAGTTAGTACTGCTAGTTACTACTGCTAGTGTAAGTTACTACTGCTAGTGTATATTACTACTGCTAATTACTACTGCTAGTAATGTTAGTACTGCTAGAGTAAAGTTAGTACTGGCAGTGTAACTTAGTACTACTGGTGAAGATTGAAGAAAACTTTCTAAGTAATTAATGCTGCTTGTACATAGTTAGTGCTGCTGGTACAAAAGTTACTACTGTTAGTGTTGAAAATTAATGCTGCTGGTATAAAAGTTACAACTGCTGAAAGATTACAACTGCTGAAAGGATAAAGACTGCTCAAAGAAAAGATAAAGATTTTAGTTTAATATTTTTTGATTAAAACTGTTTTTAATTCATAATAAATAAAATAAAAGTTAAAAAAATTATAATTCTTTTTTTTTAATTTTCTTTATGCATTTTAGGGACTTTTAAAAAATTAAATTTGTATTTTTAGGGTTAAAATTCGATAATTTAGGTTTTAAAGTCGCGTTTTTAGGTTTCCCGTTATTGTTCTTAGCTTAAATTTTTAAATGCTTTAATTCGGCGCGCTTGCGTTTACATGCTTTTACGTTTCATTATTAGAAATAGAATCCATAAATCAAATCTTGATTATTCAATCACGGATCCACAAAACTTAATCACGATTCCTAATTCTCGCTTCGTTGGGACTAGACCCGGGAGAGGTTTTTGAATTTTACTTTGGTTAAAGTAATTTTCTTAAAAACTTACGGGGGGAATATTACTGTCTTTACTATTATATGATATTTTGGCTATTTGCGCTATATATTAAGTATTTATTATATATGCTATAATTGATTATCAAAATTTTGGCGCCGTTGCCGGGTAGGTGTATGCGGTTATCGTGTTTACGTTTGAAGATTGGTGTTTAAAGACCCTCCTCGTGATGTTATCGCTTTCAATTGTGAATATTTTATTCTTATTATAAAAAACATTAAAAATACCAAAAATTTTTATTTTTATAAAGTAATCAATACACCAAATAAAATTAAAAAACAACAAAAAGAAACCGTGATGTCAATTGTTAAATCGGCTCACCTTTAGATTACGAACTATAAGAGAGGTATAAGGAGGGTTGATCCAACGAACATCGACCCGAAAGGAAAAGGTTTTTAATACGCTTCGCGCTGACCCGTTCCTCCGCTTCTTTGTGAGTAATTTAGAGAGCTACCGTGCACCTTTGATTTATCGGTCCCAAAAATATTTTTCTTGTTTAAAATACATAAAAAATTCAAAAATATTCTTCTAATCTCATTTGTTTAATTCTAATGTCGTCATTCGAACAACAAAGTTGTTTCAGCTGCGGAAATCCATTAGATGATCAACCTTGTCGATATTGTACTTGCGAGCGGTGTGTATATTATAATAGAGGGGTACATTGTTTAGGATGTAATTCGGAAACTAAAAATTCATTCACTTATGAACCAACTCCGTATTCTTACAATGATTCTACCAAAATTTTTCGACTACCTTCACAACCCCAGTACGGAGACGTATTCTTGTGTGTTATGTGGGAACGCATGCTATTATGTTACGATTGTCCGCCTTAAGTTCCGTTTATCTTTAATCCGGACCCGAGTTACAATCAAGACTTTGATAATTTTCCACAAACTTCACCTAATTTTCAACATCAATATCTTTGTTGTGAAAACTGTGGGGGTCTTCATGAGACTTTTCAGTGTCAACCGTTGAACCAAAATTTCTATGAACCTAATCATTGCTATAGTTTTATTTCTTTCAGTTTTACACAATTCCAAAAACCCCCGCAGTTTCCGCCATATTCTTCAACCCTCCGCAAGCACGAGTACAGAAATGTTGCAAGCTAGAGAAAACCTAATGAACGCTATACAAGCCTTTCTATAAGAGTTTGATCATATACATCCTAAAGTAAATGTGCATGGCATTTAAGCTAGCTGAGGTGAGATTTCTTAATTAAGCAAATTGTGGAAGAAGCAGAAGGGCCTAAAAATCAATCCGGGAGAAAATACAAGAATTGATGCTTAAACTTCTTAATGATTTGAAAATTCTTAATGGAATTCAACTTAAAAAAGAAGAGCAGGCAGCTAAAATTTGTACTCCATATTGGAAGTGTCCTATTTTTGATGACGACGATGATGTGATGCGAGGAAAGTTCTATTCCTTTTAAAAGATATTATTTCTGAACTTTCCTCTGTCAATTGCAATCTTACCTGACTTTCCGATTACGGACTCTCTCATAATGAAGGATGAGCATCTTGACACTATTCCGGAAATGGAATCGGACGAAGAAAATGAGTCTAGTGTTGAGGACCCTAACCTAACCCCAAGTGAGTCCGAGGATTTATCCGATATTGAAAGTAAGTGTGATGTGCCCGTTTGTGATGATTTTATGACTTTTTCTAATCCTCCTTTGAATTCCTAACTGGACAAATTTTACCTTAGTGACGACGGGTCACTTTTTGATGGTACGTTCGGAAGAAAATTTCATATTTTTGGTCGAACCCTTTTTTTGGTGGAAGAAGTTCTTTTATACTAAGGATAGATTCGCTTCACTTTAATGCAGTTCTGATTTCTTATAGATTCTTTCCTTAATCGATCGATACTTCGATAGTTTTTAGTCCTAAGTTGATGCTCTTTCTCGAGGAGTTCTCCAGTAAACTCGCTCATTATCGATTTGATTATGTAGACTTTGATGAAGCCGACTTTAATCTAGAGGAAGAAATTCGTCTTGTTGAGAAATTGTTGTATGATAATTCATCTCCTCGACCTCCGGAAGAATTAATTCTGAAAATTCTGATGCTGTAATCGAATCTTTCTCTCCATCTCCTATCCCCGTTGAGGATAGTGACTCTCTTATGGAGGAGATTGATATTTTTCTTGCTCCGGATGACTCGATACCACCGAGTATTGAGAATGATGACTATGACTCAGAAGGGGATATTCTTTTTCTTGAAGAATTGCTTAGCAATGATTCCCTTTCCCTTCCTGAAAATGAGTCATTTCATTTTGATCGTTATTATGATCCATCATCTCCTCGTCCTCCTGCGAAACCACCGGATGATGATGGAATTCACTTTGATATTGAGCCCGATACGGGAATTTTGACTGCTAAAGTGGTGGATGATATTTCTGAACATTATGTTCTTATGCCTAGTATTTTACCCACCCATCCCACCCGTTGTCCAGTGATTGACACTTTGCTTCCATTTTCATCCGAAAATAAGGACAAAGTTTTCAATCCTAGAATTCTTGCTTCAAAAGAGGAGAAATCTCCTCATCTTCTATCTCATCGGGGCTTTAAAGTTTTTCAGCTTATTAATGATTCTGAAAGCCCGATGATGATCTATGGAGAGGACATTCCTATCTTGGATGTTCCGTTTCTCCATTTCTATCCTCCTTGACCAGCTCAAGTATGGGGGATCGAGTCAGGCTCAAGACTCGGTTAACTCATTTACAAGCGCTTCATAGGTGGGCCAACCCATGCTTATTCCCTGGTATAATTATAAATAGTTTTATTTCTAATCAACTGGACGTGGGAGGCCTTCCTCTCACTATTTTCCGTGCGTTTTGGTGGCTTGTGTTTTATGTTCAGGATTTCCCGATTATGAAGCCTCTCGTGCTCGTAGTTTTGTCCTCCGTTCACTCGAGCTTCAATCCTTTGCATAACTATCTTTATGGGAATCCAATTCTCCTAGAATCTTTACGACTATACATTTTATCTTTGAGCCATACTGAATAACGGATTTAGATTTACGTAGAGGAACTTCTTAAAACATTGAGGACATTGTTCTATGTTCTAGTATGGGGGAATCTTATTATTTGAATTGTGCTGTAGTCGTTGTTTCACCATAATCCCGTTTTTACCACCAAAATTTTAAAAAATATTATGATTTTATGCAAAAATTAAAAATTCCAAAAATAAGTGTGAAGTGTTTTGTCACAATGTTTGACTTTCCTGCTGGGTAGAATAAGAATAAATTTTGACTCGATCGAGCGTGTTGAGCTCTTAGCTTTGTCCCTTAACCGTTATAAACTTGACTAAGCTAGTTTATTTGACTAAGCATTCGCGGATCTTTTTATTAAAGATTTTAAATTTGCAAAAAACGAGAAATGATAGAGTTAATTATGAGTTAGATGCTAAACAAGGATATTTAGAAATCTTAAGACGGCATAAGTGTAAATTTGTGGTTTTTTCCTACCCCGAATCTTCTAACGAACTATATTTTACGTGCTGACTAATAATAAGTGCTATTTTCAAAAATTAAACTTAAATCAACGATTTTTGAAATGTAGTCGATAACAATAATTTATTTAGTCATAGTTCAAATTTATACTTAAATTTTCAAAAAAGAAATTTTCTCTATATCGTGGTAATATATGATGTAAAAAAAAATTAAGGTAATAATAATAATAATAAAAACTGTGGGCTAATAAAAGTTTACTGCCTCTTGCCGGCTCACAACCGATGTGGCAGTCTTCAAAAGAAGGCCCATAGTAAGAATAATAATCCGAGACTGATAAAAGTTTGTTGCATCTTGCCGGCTCACAACCGATGTTGCAGCCTTTAAAAAGGTCGAGGGTTTCCGAAGCCGAAAAAGACAACTGGATCATGGTCGGCTCGCATACCGATGTGACAGTTCGTTTAAAGGGTGGAGGTTATAAGTATAATTATATTAATGTTAAGTGTAATGTATGTGATTTAATAAATATAGGGAAAATCTCTCTTTCTTAAATTTAAATATGCTTTTGAACTAAAATAATTTCGTTTCAAGTTGTGGTTTTTCTAAATGAATTGTTTATTTAACGGGAAGCCTAAGAGTTTTTGAAACCGAAGGTCCGTGAGTTCCGATACTATTCTCTGTGGGGTGTCAAAAGCCTGGTCACCTAAGCCGGTCTCGGCTGGGATGTGCCGAGAAAAAAGTCGCTACATGGAATGATCTCGCCTTCAAAATCATAATATTTGGGTGGAACGTGAAGCATAGAAATATTTCAATTTTCTTAAAAAGGTTGATCCATGGTTGAAATTCAAAATAAGCACATTCACCTAAAAATATAATAATTGTCGGGAGTGAAAAGTTTCACACGTTACAAGTATGAGTAGTGTTAGCATCTTAACTTATATTTAACGGTGATTTCGTTTTTAAGCTTGGTTTGGGATAAGTGAAAAATCAGGGACGATGAATTTATCCTTATTAGGCATTTTAGGATTGAAGTGTTTCTTGTTCTATGACCCTAAAGGTTATGAAAAAAATGAAAGTCTAAACATTCTAGAAAAAGGAAAAATATAAAAAAAAATGTGTGGTAATTTGTGTAAATATATAAAAAATGGTCAAAACTAGATTTTCAAAGCTAATGATTCTTTAATTCCCTTTGATGAACACTTAGCTACTTTTCGAGGTAATTAGTCGAGGGGGATTAAGATTCTTGGTTTTCTTAAGTGTTTACTTATAGCATTGCGTGAGGACACGACAATAGTTTAGTATGGGGGATTTTGGTATATGCTTAATTACACATACCTTTAACCTAATAAAACGAGCTTAAATGACAATAAACGGACATAAAATGCCAAATATATGTTTGTTTTGCTTCGTGTACTGTGCAGGTATCAGATATTCACTAAAGGACAAAAATGAAGCCAAAACGGACAAAACCGAGCACGGAATTGGAAAGAGCGCGAAATTACCGAAGCCGAAGACATAAGCATCTTATTGGGCTAACCCGTACCCAAGTTAATGGGCCGAGTCAGCCCATTAAGTTTATTTATGTAATTAAAAGCTTAAAATCCTTTATTTAAAATCATGGCCCAAATTAATAAACCAAGCCCAACCAACAGCCTATTATCCCTTTACATTGTTAGTCCATAACCGTTTCACTATTAGTCCTTGCACCCATTACACCGTTAGTCCCTAACACCTAACAACCGTTAACTCAATCAAACAAATAAAAACAAAACAAAAACCCGCCAAACTTACTATTCATCCATCCTCTGCACGTGTTACCCTACACCACGACAAACCCACTCAACCCCACTTTAAAATCCCACGCCCAGCAAGAAGACAAGCCACCTTGGCAATCTTAAGGTGGCTGATTGGACAAGAAAGAATTAAGGGCTGAGATTGAGATTAAAGAAACACAAAATGAATTCAAGGGCTATGATTTAAGGCTTGGAGAACACTCTCTCATTCTCCTCACAGAAGAAACACACATTGAAGACCTAGAGGCTTCTCCTTCAGCTATAAATAGAGACTAGTTCAGCCATTAGGGCACGAAGTATGAATCTAAGTTTTTTCTTATCTAAGTTTTTATGTATTTTTTTCTAAGTTTTTAAAGTCTTTTATTTAAGTTTATTGTACTTTTTAGCTTATTGTACCTTTTTTTAAAGCATTGTACTCAATTTTTTTAAAAGTTTAATGAAATTTATGTTTGATGTTAAATTCTGTTTTTTTTAAGTTAATGCAGTTTATGTAATGAAAATGTTTGTTAAGCTCTCTTAAGCTCTTTTCCTTGTTACTTAAACTATTTTACTTAAACTATATAAACTTTTCCATAGTTTATAGAGTTTAAGTCATTTTTACTCAAAATCACTCAAAAGCTAAATTGGAAGATAAGCCGGATTTGGAAGGGCTTATAGGGTTTTACTAGCTTGTTTTTAAACAAGCTAGAGCTTGTAGACAAAGCTCTAACGAGCCTTTATGCCCTTGTTTAAGCAAAGGGCTTTGTAAGTCCTCACTTTTCCATTTTATAGCTTATTTACCGTTTCTTTGCTTATTACTGCTTATCTCTGCTTATTTATGCTTATTTACGTTGTTAATTGCTTATTTATGCTTTCTTATAGCCTAGAAGTCATTTAGTCATGTTTTAAGTTAAAACTGTCATTATATGGCTTTAAACTGCTTAATCTGGTTTGCTTATTTTAAGTGCTTATTTTTGTGCTCTAATTGCTTTATTGTCCTTAGTTAACCTTGTGCTTAATCTGTTTTGAGTTTTTATAAGTTTTCTAAGTCTGTTTCAAGCTTAAAATGAATTTTGAGAATTTAAAGAAGTGTTTGGGTTAAGAGCTAAAATGGGTCAAAAGAGTGTTAAAATTGTTTTGGGTCATCAAACCAAACTTTGTCAAGCTCTTTTAAGTTGATTTAATCAGTTTTCAAAAGTTTTTAAAGTCTAAAATTAAGTTTTAAGGTTTTGTCTATATCTTCTTAGAATCTGTGGTCTTAAAACTTTTTCAAACTGTTTACATTTGATTTTTGCTCAAAAGTTGTTTTAAAGTTTTGTTTATGCTTCATTTTGTGTCAAAATGCAGTAGGATAAAAGTTGGTTAAGTGTGCTTTAGTCTTGTGGATTTGGTATTCAATCTGTCATGTGTATGTTTAAGCTTTAAAGTTTTAAAAAGCCATTTTTAAATCACAAATTTAGATAAGTTAAAATTAGTTTTAGGATCTGATTTTCATAGCACAAGCTCATTGTGCTATAAGCTCAATCTGTTTGAGCTTAGTTTGGATTTTAAAACTCTTTTGCTAGCTTATTTTGAGGTCTGCAATTAGCTATTTGTCATTTAGAAACCAAAAACATAGTTAAAACAGCTTTTTGTCATTGCTTTTTCTAGCTTATTCTTTAATCCTATTTGCTTAATTTTTGCTTTCATCTGCTTATTAATGTCCAAACTTAATCTGTTTCTACTTTATAGCTTAATTCATGTGCTTATTTAGTCTTAATTCTTAGCTCAAAGTTGGTGCATAGTCCTTTTTAAACTGTTTTTGATGTCTGCTGTCCTGAGTGCTTTTTAAGGATTTTTAGTTCATTTCATTTGCTTATTCCTTGTCCCAAGTGCTTATTAGGTTTAGATGTTCATTTGTTTTCAGCTTATTTGATATTTCTTGTGCTTATTTTATCTTATTCTTAGCGTAAATTTTGTCAAAATTCCTTTTAAACTATTTTTTATGTCATCTGTTTTAATATCTTTTTAAGTGCTTTCTAACTTATTTTAGTTGCTTATTTTAAGTCTTTTATGCTTATTGGGGTTTAGTAATAATATGTTTTGAGCTTATTTGTTTCCTTGTTGCTTATTAGGTCTATGGTATGTGCTTAATTACACATACCTTTTACCTTTAAAAACGAGCTAAAATAACCAAAAATGGACTTAAAATGCCAAATATACGCTTGTTTTGCTAATTGTATTGTGCAGGAACGGATAACTAAGAAAAGGATGAAAAACAAAGCCAAAACGACAAAACCGGACTCGGAATGGAAAAGACTGTGAAAGACAAAGCCAAATCGAAGCCGAAAAGTCAATCAAATCAAAAAGTCAACATGTGAAGAAATATAAGTTTGAGGGTTAAAATTGCCAAACCCTAAACTTATATTTATAAGAGGAAAAGAGAAAATGAAAGGCAAGGGCTTAAATTGCCAATTCGGAAAAGTTATACTCCAAGGGCCCAAACTGCCAAGTCCAAAGAGTTGTATCACACAAGGACTGGTGGTGCAATTTGCTATATAATCCTCAGGGGGTGTGTTTGCCAAGTTTCCAAAGTTATATAACCAAAAAGGACGATGGATGCAAAGATGCTTATAACCTTCAAGGACCAAACATGTCAACTCCCCTAACCTTTGCCCTGTCACTCTTCTTTTTGTATAAACCAGCTTTTCCCGCCCTTTTTCCCTCAAAACCCAAGGCAACATCACGAGTTCACCCCCACCTCTTTACCCTGCTACCTCACCAAAAACCAATGAGTAACAACTCCTCCCCTCCTCCACTACCACCACACCCAATAAAGATTGCCAAGCTGGCAATCTCACAAGAAACGAGCACAAATAAGGGACTGAGTGAGATATGATACAAGAAGCACAATGGAGATCTATGGCTGGAAATGACTTTGGTGAACACTCTCACAAAACAAACACACCTGTGTTTGTCAAGAAAGCACAAGAAAAGAAGGCACAGGACCTAGTTTTTCCTATAAAAGCTTTGTAAAGCCTTTTTGGCTAAAAAGTAGTTTTTAAGTTTTAAGTTAATCTTATGTAATTTTACAAGTTTTTGTAGTAGCTTTTAAAAAGTTTAAAAAAGTTTCTTTGTACCTGTTCTTGTTGAATGAAAAATTGAGTGAAGTTTTTATTTTACATTGTGTTGCTAGCACCTTTTATTTTACTCTCTTTTTATCTTACAGTCTACTTTCAAAAATTTCTAAACAAAAGTGAGGGAAATTCAAAAAAAAAAAGGAGCAAGGGTTACTGTTGGAAAAGGGCATGGATGAATAAGCTAAAATGGATGGCTTATTGGTTTTCAGCTTAGTTTTGGCTTATTTTGAGCCTAAGGGGTAGGAATTTAGAGCTTATTTAGGTTCACAAGATCCTTTTAGTGAAAAGGATCAAAGGTACATTTCTTACAAATTTTGCTTATTTACTGTAGCATTAAGCTTACTCAGCTTATTTTTAGCTTAATTCTGTTTTTATGCTGTTTAGTGTGTATAAATGCTTTGTGGTGCTTATCATTTCATTTTATTCAACTTGGTGAAAAAAAACTGCCTAAAAATGCTCATTTCTGTCCTAGCTTAATGTCTAAACTTAAGTGCTTATTTGACTTATTTGTTTAGCTTATTAGTGTTTATTATAGCTCAAGTATCATTAATGCTTCAAAAACTTTAGTTTAAAACAGGTTTTGTAACTTTTTAAACCAACTTTAAAAATTAAGGGGGTGTTTGGGATAACATGTAAAACGGGTCAAAACAGTCTTAAGTTTGGGTTGAGGTAGTTGGGTTATTTTTAGTTTAAGATTTAAGCTTATTTAAAGCTTTTTCAAAAGATTTCAAGGTCCAACATTGTTTATCAAAGCTTTTCAAATCCTTTTAGAAACTGTGAGATCTTTACATACACCACAAGTGCTTATTTAGTTAAGCACTTGTATGTTTGAGTTGAGTATCAAAAAGAGTGTGTTTTGAGTGTGTTAAAAAGGCTGTAACAAGCCCTTTGTCTTTTGGACTTTATAAGTCAAAAATCACCAAGTCCTTAGTGTAGCAGTTTTAAAAATTCACCACCCTTTTTCATTTAGCAAAATCAGCAGGTTTTTAGGGTTTTTAAAAGCTAAAAATTGTTGCACAAGTCCATAAGCTAGGAGACTTAATCTGTTTTTAGTTAGCTTTTCAATTTGAGCTTATTTTCAGCTTTTAAACAAGCCTGTCATAATAAGCCCATAGATTTTAAGCTTAAAAAAAAAAACAAAAAAAAAAAAAAAAAAAAAAAAAAAAAAAAAAAAAAAAAAAAAAAAAAAAAAAAAAAAAAAAAAAAAAAAAAAAAAAAAAAAAAAAAAAAAAAAAAAAAAAACAAAAAAAAAAATAAAAAAAAAAAAAATTTTTTTTTATTTTTTTTTTTTACAAAAAAAAAAAAAAAAAAACAAAAAAAAAAACAACAAAAAAAACTCAGATTAGATATATTATATTTAAGACGTTCACACTTCCCACCCCACTCACTCCCTAAACTACCCCCAGCGCCTCTCTGCAAGACAGGGGGAAGATTTTAAGCCACTTTTTCTTGGTATTTAAGTCCATTTAAGCCCAAGTTATTGGCTTATTTCAAGAGCCTATAAGCTCTTGTATAAGCCTCTTGATTTTCAGACCTTAGGAAGTCTCATTTGTGTGCTTATTTTTAAGCACAAACTTGCCTTTTGGCTGTTTTCACATGGCTTAAGTAGTAGGACTGCTTATTTTTTCTTTATGCTTGTTTAGCTTATGTCTCATATCTCTCTGTTAGCTAATTAGATAGTCTTTTTTAGGTGTAGCTTAGGTATGTGTTTAAGCTTATTTTGCCTTCGCTAGCTTATTTAGAGTCCATAGCTTATGCATTTAAGTTTTAAGCTTTATTATAGTTTCTGTCACAATAAGCTGTTTCCAACAGCTTATTTAGTTTAGCTTTCCTTTTTTTTGTGCTCGCACGCGCTCACGCTGCTGCGCGTATTAAGCCTTCTTTAGCTGATTTGTAGTTTGTTATATAGTTGGTTTCGACACTAAAGGTCTAAAGGACTTAGCTTATTTTTGCTTTTAAGCTCTTTAATCTAAACTGTCGAACTTTAAGCTTATTTTTAAGCTTATTTAGTGTTTTTGTTAAGAAAGTGTTGCAGAAGACAATCTGCGCGCGCGCGCTCTCGCCTCTCACAGTAGAGCTTAACAACTTTGTTCTTTGACGTTCTTCCGAAAAAAAAAGGGGGAAAGACAAGAGGTCCGGGTGAGCAAGACTCGAACCCGTGACCTCTCGATACAAACCCCCTTTATAACACACACTCTTACCACTGCGCCCTTGGGTCTTTTTCGTTAAAGACTCAAGGGCTTAGTTATTTAAGGTGTGTTTTGGCTTATAAGCTCATAAGCTGAAAACAGCTTATTCGGGGCTTATTTGTTAAGCAACTTTGTGTTTTTTCATTTTTCGTAGATTAATCATAGTGTAAAGCATTTTTGGTGAATTTTTCATAATTTTTCGTAGTCATTTAATATTTTTTATAATTTAATTTCGTTAAAAGTTTAAATAATTCATAAAAAATACAAAAATTATCAAAAAAATATTTTGCTTTTTTAGAAAATTTTCTTTTGTCATATAGTTTGTAGGAAAAATACAAAAAATTTCGTAGGGTCATTTTTACAACTTTTCCTTTTTTAAAGAACGGTCCGGGTGCGGTTTTTTGTCTTGACTCGTTTTTGGGTCAAACGAACTCCGTTTTCGGTCTAGTCTTTTTCATTCTTCGTTATTTGTCCCGTAGAGTAGTTTAGAAGTAAAAATTTCTTCGTAGGGTTATTTTTAAAGATTTTAGGTTTTTCCCCCTTTGTTCGGGATTCGTGCTCTCGTTTTCTAGTTTAATTTCGTAATTTTTAGGATTTTCTTAAACGTTTTTGTTTGTTATTATCTAATTTGACTTCTTCAATCTCTCAAATCAATTCCTTCCTTCAAACTCAAATCTTCGACTGTATCGATTTTCCATTCCAGCCTCGTTGGGGATAAACGACCCGGGAAAATTCTATACTACTTCTCGGTATCATTGACTTCGTTTCTAGACTTATTCTTACTATATATATTTTATATTTTATTATATATTATATGTATTTTAAGGTGTAGTTTGGACGGATCAATTTTTGGCGCCGTTGCCGGGGAGGCTGTGAAACCGACTATCGTTGCTGTTGAGCATTTGTGTTTGAATCTGTGCATATTATCTAAAAAAAAAAAAGAGTACAAAAATATTTTCATTTTCTTTTAGTATAATTATCATTTAAAAAAAATTAAAAAAAATATAAAAAAAAAAATAAATAAATAAAAATTTTCATAAAAAGAAATAAAATTCACAAATTGGTAAAATAACAAAATATAATATTCTCAACTGAGGTATTATCATAATAACTTCCGGTGAACTTGTTGGTTCCCAACTTGAACAAAAGATTTAAAAACTTGC
>BQNB010067641.1:0-34130 GCA_026074375.1 Tanacetum coccineum | reverse complement strand
TGACCCCTTGTTCGGGATTTCAGCTCTCGTTTTTCAGTTTAATTTGTTAATTTTTAGGTTTTTCTCAATCTTTTTTGCTTATTATTGATTAATTTAGCTTTCTAAACTCCCAAATCATTAATCTCATTCAAACTCCAATTTTTCGACTGTACTGGTTTTCAAGCACAGCCTCGTTGGGGATAAACGACACGGGAATATTCTATACTACTTCTCGGTTTCATTGATTATTTTTAGACTATACTTATATATATATATTTTATTATATATTATATATATAAAGGGTGTAGGTTAAATACAATAGATCAATTTTTGGCGCCGCTGTCGGGGAAGCTGTGAAACGATTTTCGTGTTTGTTTGACGATTAGTGTTTGAAGACCCTTCCCTCGTGAAGTTAATTTTTCCCGTTTGTGAATATTTTATTTTCTTTATTAAAAATATATAAAACACAAAAATATTTTTCATTTTCTTTTATTAGTATTAGTATAAGATAAAATCAAGAAAAAATAAAAAAAAAACAAAACATTGTCCTTAATTAAGAAATAAAATCCATCATCAATATAATGCTTACATCTTAAGCATTATCATAATAAGTTCTCAATCAAAAGATTTAAAACTTGTCTTTGTGTCACTTGCGAGGTATGGCTCACCTTTAAAAGTTTAATAAACTCTAAGAGGGGTATAAGGAGGGTTGTTCCGAGGAACTACGACCCTAAAGGAGAAAGGTTTTTAATAGCTTCGCGCTTTCCTACTCCTCCGCTCCTTTGTGCGTTTTTCTTTTAGAGAGCTACCGTGAAGCTTTTCGATTATTGGTTTAAGTTATTCGATCTCGTTTTGTCTATTAAAATAAATTGTGAATCAATTGAAAAACCAAAAAAATATTTTTCTTTTAGTGTATGCAAACCCATTCTTCTTCTAAATTCGTTAGTCAATCTTCTACGAATCCTCCTTCTACTTCTACAAATCCGAAACATCGTAACCGTAGACGTTCAAAACAAAGGGTCGAACCGTTCGCTCTTGAAGAAATTCTCGTAGTTACGATGGCCGATCAACGTACTATGTCGGAATTGCTCCGTGCACCCACCGAGGGTTACGCGGAGGCAATCGTTGTTCCACCAATTCCCGCGGAGCATTTCTCGAGCCAAGCATAGTTTAATCAATCTGTTACTTCATAACAATACTTTCGAATTTTAAAAAGAGGACCCTCATCTCATATCCATATTTAACAAGATTACTTCAAGTTGAAGTATAAAGATTGCCCGAGACCATCCGGCTTAAGCTATGCATTTCGGTTATCCTATCGATGTTCCACCAATTTTGGCTCGACAAAGAACCCTCCCCTCGATCTAATTCACACATGGGACTATCTTGGTTTCCAAGTTCATAACAAAAACCATTTTTTCCTCCCTTCGAAAACAACAAATCTTCGTAATGAAATCTCCAATTTTAACACGTTTTGAAAAACATTTACGAGCAAGGACAATTTTTTGTTTGTTTATTTTCGTTTCAAGAATTCTACTTCGAGCATCTAACACATCAACAGTTTTTAACCGAATTGCATCAACTCGATACCTTCTATAATGGTTTGAACCCTTCCGACCAAGATTCGTTGAATTCTGCCGCCGGTGGCAATCTTCTAGAAAGAATTCCAAGTGATGCTCTTAAAATCATTGAAAACAAATCCAAAGTTCGAAATTCGAGAAACAAACTGATTGTTTCTCAATCCAAAGCAAGTAATGTTGATTCTTCCGAAATAGAAAATGCGTATCTAGTGCCGTTACTAGTGCGATGACCGAAATGTTGAAAAATTTTCAACCACCCCCAGCTCCAGCTTCCGTAAAAGCTGTCGAGGAATCTTGTGTTACTTGTGGCGGTGCTCATTCTTACCAACAGTGTCCTGCCACCGATGGCAACACTTTTTCAGGTTATTACGGTAATATTCAAGGATACGTTTCAGCAGCCGCAGCAAATTATAATCAAGGAAATGCCGGCTACCGTTCTCAAGGTGTTGCTAACCAGATTCGACCAACGGGTTTTGCTCAACCGAATGTGCAAAATAATCAACCCCGGTTCAATCAAGATTACAATCAAAGCAATACATCGTATCAAGTTCCGATTCAAACACCTCAAGTTGCTACTTCGAGTGACTTGGAGAAACTTAAGAAAATGAATGAGGTTAATATAAAAGCAATGCAAACTCAAATTAACAATGTCAAAAATGAGTTAAGAAATGAAATGCAATCTTCTATTCAAGCTTCAATGTCAAATCAAACAAACGAGCTTAAGAACATGATGGCTAGATTTTTCCAAATGAATTTCGGGTTCGGGTTCACTTCCTAGCAACACCATTGCTAACCCGATAGGTGATTTAAAAGCAATCACCACCCGAAGTGGCATTTCTTATAATGGACCCCCAATTCCACCCCCGTGTTCTTCTCTTCCTAAGGTGGTGGATCGGGAACCCGAGGTGACAAAGGATACGGTGCAACGCAGTAGTACCGAAAACATCCAACCTCCGGTAGTCCAAATTCAAGCTCCAATTGATGAGCCCGTTGTTGCTCCTAAGCATAAACCGTCTATACCGTATCCTTCGAGAGCCAACAAAAAAAGCTCCGTGAAAAAGATGATCTCCTAGCTTCGAAATTTGTTGAAATCTTTAGGGAATTACATTTCGAGCTTAGTTTCGCGGATGCTCTTCTTCACATGCCTAAGTTTGCTACAATGTTAAAATCTCCTTCAATAACAAAGAAAATTGTTTGATAGC
The DNA here is from genome assembly GCA_026074375.1 of Tanacetum coccineum. Taxonomy (NCBI): domain Eukaryota; kingdom Viridiplantae; phylum Streptophyta; class Magnoliopsida; order Asterales; family Asteraceae; genus Tanacetum; species Tanacetum coccineum. Next base: position 31,369 of record BQNB010067641.1, on the reverse strand, counting down.
CACCACCACATCGGTAAATGAAAATTGTTCGGCGGTTATACTAAAAAAGTAGCCCAAAAAACTTGGAGACCCCGACAAGTTTCTCATTCCATGTGATTTTCCAGAGTTAGATGAATGCTTGGCCTTGGCCGATCTCGGTGCAAGCATCAACTTGATGCCTCTCTCCATATGAAAGAAGATCTCACTCCCCGGCAACGGCGTTAAAAATTGATTCTTAATTACCTAGCCTATATATAATATATATATATATATATATATATATTATAACTAGTATTAAAATATCAATTAAAGTATAGTGAGAACAATTCCAAGAGGCTTTAGAAGGGATTACTTTTAACCAAAGTAAATCTAAAAAAATCTTTCCGGGTCGTTTCCCGACGAGGCGTGAATTTGAGAATCGTGATTAAGTTCATGATCGAGTGATTGAATGATCAAATGTTTGATTTGGGATTCTATTTCTACAATTAAAAATGCAAAAACAAGTAAAAGCAAGCCTAAAACGAAAGCAATTAAAGTTAAAACACGAAAAACGATAACGGGATCTAAACCCGAGCTTTAAAAACCTAAACTATCAAATTTTAACCCTACAAATGCAAATTTAATTTTTAAAAGTCTTAAATGATAAAAGAAAATTTAACAAAAAAGATTTATATTTTTTTGACTTTTATATTATTTATTATGAATTAAAAACTGTTTTAATCAAAAAAAATAATTAAAAATACTAAACTAATTTGGAAAATTATAAAAAATTCAGGAAAAGTCCTTTGAACAATTCTAAGCCTAGGAAAAATAAAATGGGTCAGACAGCTTATTGGAATAAGCTGTAAATAAGCAAAATAAGGCTGAAAGCTTAATTGGCTAAAATGTGTATAAAAGAAAAGTGGTGTGGAGTAATAAACGAAAAAGACCCAAGGGCAGTTAGTAGTGGAGTGGTGTTAAATGTGTTGGTGTGTAAAGGGGAGGTCACAGGTTCGACCCCTGTGACCTCTCTTTTTTATGAAACATTTTTTTTATTTTTCTTTTTAAAAAGTTATAAAATAATCAAAAATGGAAAACTTTAAAAAAAGAACTTTTTATAAAACTTAAAAATAAGCTAGAAATAAGCCAATCTAACTGACAGATATGCTAAGTGTAACTAAAAGACTTTTGACTAAACTGCTAGCTATTTAAAAACTTAATAAGCTAAAGCTAAACTTAAATAAGCTAAATCAGATACTAAGCTATGTCTAATAAGCACATTGAACTAGAAATAAGCAAAACAAATAAGCTAGAAAGCATCTAAAAGCTTTAAGACAGTTTAAGAAGAAAAAGCTTTTTAGCCTTATATGATTTTCTATTAAGCTTTTGAAATTAGTTCAAACCTAATCTAAATAAGCTAAAAGGACCTAAAACCTAACCTAATAAGCAAATCTAAACAAAAGTTAAGTACATCCAATAAGCCATAAACTCAGAAATCAAAATAGCAATTATGGTTAAAACTGTTAACCAAACAGCCTAAGGGGGTACTTTCAAGCTTATTTTTAATCCACTTAAGCTATCCTTATGGCTTAAAGACCAAAATGACAGATGAAGCTTATCCTATAAGCTACAAGATTCAGCTAAGAAAAAGCAGTTTAAAATACATATAAGCCATGAAAAAGCTACTTTAGCTATATTTTTTGTTTTTATCAAGTTTTACACAAGACTAAAAGCTAATTGCAGGCCTACTTTTAAGCTATTAAAATAAGTTCAAAATACAAAATAAGCTGAAACAGATCAAATTTGGACAACAAACTACTTATGCAAGAAATTTCAAAACCTAAAACCTACTTTAACTTATCTAATTTTGAGATTAAAAAGTGACTTTTTAAACTGCAAGACTACTTTGACAGATTTTGTACTAAAAAACACAAGTGTACAAGAGCACACTTTTAACAACACTTATTCTATGACATTTAAAGTTAAAATGAAACATAAACAAAACCTCAAAACATCTTTTTGAACAACAATCCAATAGAAACAGATTTAACAAATTCTAAAACCACAGTTTTAAAGGACTTGTATAAAACACCTTAAAACTTGATTTTAATCTTTGAAAACTTTTAAGACTGTTAAAATGACTTAATACAGAGTGTTAAAGTTGGCTTAGTGACCCAAAGTAGTTTTAAACCATTTTTGACCCATTTTGCCTTTTAACCCAAACACCCCTTTAAGTTTCTCATATCCATTTTAAACTTGGTTTTTTAAAGATTTAAGCAAAGTTTATTAAGAACAGATAACAAACAGTTAATATTAAGCAATACTAAGCATTAAGAACACAGGAATAAGCACTTTTTAATAAGCAAAACAGATTAAGTAGTTTTAAGTGAAATGAGACAGTTTTAACTTAAAACATGAACAAAGTAAATTTAAACTATAAACAAGGGGTGCAGCCATGAATAAGCAACAAACATTAATAATAAGTAGAAATAAGCAGTAAATAAGCAATAAGCAGTTTTAAGCTAAAAATGAGAAAAGTAAGGACTTACAAAGCTCTTTGCTCTAAACAAGGGCAAATAAGCTCTTAAGAGCTTTGTTTACAAGCTCCAGCTTATCAAAGATAAGCTGGTAAAACCCATAAGCCCTTCCAGGTTTGGCTTATCATCCATATAGCTTTTTTGTAAGTGATTTTTGAGTGAAAAGGACTTAAGCTATATAAACTATGGAAAAGTTTATATAGCTTAAGTAAGAACAATTTTAACTAAGTAAATAAGAGCTTAAAAGAGCTTAACATACATTTTTAAAACATAAAGTGCATTAACTTAAAAACAGGATTAATCAATAAAACTTAAATTTCATTAAAACTTAAAAACAAGAGTACAAGACTTTTAAAAAAGTATAATAAGCTAAAAAACTTAGAAAAGCTGTAAATTACAATAAGTTAAAGTACTAAAAAGCTAGATAAAAACTTGATAAAAAACTAGATGCTCTTAGCTGCCAATGGTCTTCTCTTTTATAGCTGAATGAGAAGGTTCTAGGTCTTGAAGGTGTGTTTCTTGTGTGAGTGAGCTCGAAGTCTTCATCATAGCCCTTCATTTTGCTTTGGCTCTAAGTTCTTGAATCATAGCCATTGAATTTGGTCCTTGTCTCATCAACGAATCAAAAAGTAGAGGATTGCCAAGGTGGAATTGGCACCTTGTGGAGTGGGGTTGAGTAGGAAAGTGATGGGTTTGTTTTGGGTGCAGGGGTTGAGGTGAGAGCGACAGGGATGATAAATAGTAATTATGGCGAGAAGGTTTGATTTGGGGTAACGGGTTAATGGTTAGGGTAATGGGGTTAGTCCCCTGTTTTTGTTAAGGACTGGCACCGTTAGTCCTTTTGGACTAACGATGCAAAGGGGGAAGGACCAGCTGTGTAAAAGAGTTAAGGGTGTAATGGGGTTATGGATTGGGCTTATATTTGGGCCGGGTTAAGTATAGATTAGAATTTGGGCTTTTAATTATACAACAAGGCTTATTGGGCTGTCTTGGTCCATTAGATAGGTACAGGATGGCCCGATAATATTTCTTTGGTTTCAGCTTCGTCTTTGACTTGTTGGCTTTGACTTTTGACTTTTTGACTTTGACTTTGACTTTTTACTTTTTGACTTTGACTTTGACTTTTTACGATCTTTCCATTCTCGTGCTCGGTTTTATTAGTTTTGGCTTCGTTTTTGTCCTTTAGTGAATATCCGTTACCTGCAGAGTATACAAAGCAAAACAAACATATATTTGGCATTTTATGTCCATTTTTGGTCATTTAGGCTCGTTTTAATAGGTAAAAGGTATGTGTAATTAAGCACATACCAATTATACTTAGGTGATCAGGCCATGTATATTTGAGGACTAACGATGAAATGCTTATTTTCGTCAAAATAGTGTTATGTATAAGGAACTATCAAAATGTTTTATAAAATGACAAAATGATTCACAATATGGATGTAAGGTTGTTTATAGGATGACAACAAAATGGTTTGCGAGAAAACCGTAAGACGGTTTACAAGGCAATAGCTAAATAGCTCATGGGGTGATAGTAAAATAATTTATGTGATGAAAAATGGTTTTATAATGTAAGAACAAGATGATTCACAAGGTGATGGTAAAAGTAGTTTATAAAGCGATTGTAGAATGGTTTATGAAATGTTAGTTCGTTTGGCGATAGTAAGATAATTATCAATGATTTGTAAAACAGCTTATCATATGATAGTGAAACAGCTCATAAAGTTGTTGTAAAAATATTTGAAGGGATATAATAGTTTAAGGAGTGGCTTGCATAAATGATTAGAGAGTTAAAGTAAAATTGACAAAGTTTTCATGACACATGAGTTTGATAGATAATTTAAATCATCCATACGTACAACGAAAATTTAAAAGAAAGTATGAACGCGAAATCCTATAGGGAGTAGAGTTTAAGAAAGAAAATTCCAACTTAGGTTTCACTAGGTAAGACGGGTCACAAGATGACGTAGGGGTTTCAACAATATGAGGCGGGTGTTCAAACTCGGAGTTGAATAGTAAGGTAACTAATAGAATTGGCGGACTATGACAAGTTTTAATGTTATGTAAACGATATTATGCAAAATCATGAAACAGGTTTCAATGACCATCGTGTCATTCACAATGTCTTGAGAAAAGTTCTTGTATTTATATAAATAACTCTTATATAAATAAATGTAAAATATACATAAAGGAAAGTAGCATATATGTATATATGTAAATCATGTAAGCACGTAATGTAAACAAGTAATGTAAGCAAGTAAACAAGTAGTGTGTATGCACATTGAAAAAGTTTGATGTGATGCAATGTTTGAAAACAGTTATAGTCCAGGTAAAAATATTTGACCTGGTTCTCTATAACCTTTAACATCTGAGATTTCCCACTTGTAACACCCCGTAAAGTGGGGTCGCAGAGGAATATGTTTTTCGAGAGTTATGCATAATACACTTATGCTCATAGTCATGAGGAGAACGAACCTCTAACTGTGTATTGTCGTTTGGAAAAGAAATCTTGATTTATTTAGATCAATGCACATCACATAAGCCAAGCATCTAATTCACCTGAGAAAAACATGCTTACAAGTATCAACATAAAGTTGATGAGTTCATATGTTTTTGTAAGTATAAACGTTAAACCAACGTTTTGTAAAGTATGTATGACCATTTCAACCCTTATAATAGTCACAAAATTTGTACGTATGAAAGTTGGACCGCAATTGTTCAAAGTATGCATGATAATTGAAAATATCATGAAATGTTTCAAGTATGTATTGCCAAATGAGTGATTACGATTACCCTAAATGTTCATGTATATGTTGTTCTTGCTCCGACATGCTATAACGTTCATTTGTCTAGTGATAGCTAATCACCCGAACGAGGCTGTCACACCCGAATAGATCTATTTTATAACATTCGTGTCTACCAACTTGTAGTTAACAGTTCAATCTGCTTAAGCTAATCCGTAATCATTTGAGTGAAATTCAAGTATGTGTTTGCGTCCAAAAATGAAATCAAGTATTGTATCTCATCGTGAGATATGTAAATGAGTATGTAAATCAATTTGTAACGAGTTGTAAATGAACATGTAACGAGTTTGAATCAACCATGTAAATGAATTTGTAAACAAGCATGTTCTCACCCCAAAAGCATATGTAAAACAAGTAAAACATGGGGCTATAAACTCACCTTGAGTGATTGAATAACAAAGTATATCACAGAACGGAAAATGCGCCACTTAAACGCCCGAATGCAACCTAATTAATTATAGGTCGTATGAGTACTAAGTACTTTGAATAACTAATACCGCATATAATTCTATATAGCTACATCACCATCTAATTGTATTTAAGAAATAATATTTATAAAGTAAAAATGTTTATAAATATTACGTTATTAAAAATGGCGTATCTTCTTTCGCGTTTTAAGTCCGTTTCGTACGTTTCTTATGTCCCCGCTTTCGTGTTAAGACGAGTTATCAAAATATGTACATTTTTGTATTTTCAACCCTCTGGTGAAAAAAATAATTTTTATAAAATAATTTTTATAAAAGTATTTATTAGCGTAAACATGAAAAATTCATAACTCCTTCATTATTTTGTCGAAAAATTATGATTCTTAAGGTTTTGGAATCTTAAAAATATGTACTTTTATGAAAAATACTCAATCATTTATATCAGACTTGGAAAATATTAAGTTTTATAAAATTATTTTTATAAAAGTTTTTATTTATTGTAAACTTGTAAATGGCGTATCTTATTCGTTATAGCTCGGATTTTCAAGTTTCTTATAGATTCGGAATCGTCATGAGATGTAGTATTTTATAAAAATATAAAATAAATACTTTATTTTCGTGATTCAAACAATAGGTTTTGATATTTTTGTTAAAAAGTGTTTAAAAGTTATTTTTATAACTTTTTAGTTAACTAGTTTATATATATTTTTTATAAACCAAACTATACTTGTACAATACTTATACTTCCATTCTAACATGGTATTAACATCAATATAACATATGTAAAAGTATACCTATCCATAATCTTGTGTAAAAAATTATTTTCAGTAAATAAGTTTCATGTGGGTGATTTACTATTAAACCTAATATTTACACATAAAATCACTTATGTAAGAGATTTAAGAGTCTTTGATGACCTTATGTGAAATCAGGATGATGAACAATATGATCTAAACCCTATTTTATAATCAAAACCCAAGCTTTCAAGACTAGAAAACCCTAACTTTGATCTTGAAAACCCTTGCTTATAATTGAAACTCTTTCTTGAAAAACCACTTATAACACCTTAGATTATACCCTAGATTAACCTTGAACACTTGAAATACTTGTAAAATCAAAAACTAAGAATGTATATAGGTGTGTATTTTGATCCGTGGGTTTGGAGGGAGAGGGAGAGAGATACTTGTGTTTTTGGTAAATAAAATAAGTGTTATGAAAATATAGTGAAAGTATGACTTTATATAGGATAAATATCTAGAAGATATTTAAGAAAATATCTAGAAAAATTTCTAGGAAAATATCTAAGAAAATATCTAGAAAAATATCTAGAAAAATATGAAAAGTTATAAATTATCTCTGTAAAATTTTATAAACACTTCTTTTTTTTATTTTTTGACGGGTAAACCTTTGGTTTATTTGATGTCGGTTTACGTTGATTGTTGATTTTTAGTTTACGCGATTTAACTAAACGGTTGAAATTAAAAGTTATCGCGTAAAACTTTAAAATAAATAGTTGAATATTTATTGACGTAAATAATTCAAAAATGTGGGTTGTTACACTTTTCCACTCTCATCTTTAGAGTGATGATCCACTAGAACAACCCGTAGAGCCAATCCTTTAGGAATTTACACCAACTATTTGTTTCGTTACACCCTTACACCTTAACCTACCCTGTTAGATTAAGTTTAATTTACAGTTGCTAGTTGGTTAAAGTGTAAAGTTTGTATTTTCCGAGTCTTGTGTCAATTTCTATCTATGGTGCGGTTGAAAATTTGCGCATTGCAAATGAGAATGTATATTAGTAGTCAAAGCTCATGTGATTTTACTACCATCACAATTATTGGTGAAACCGAAGAACGAAGAATTACCGAAGGAATTATCCGGAATTATTATGATCGTAAAGATGGTGAAACTACACCGAGATTTGAAGCATAGTTATGAAATAAAAAATAAAAAAAATAAGAAATATACAAAAAGAGAAAGAAAGTTTAAAGATAACGTTTCGCAAAGAGCATTACCGAAGGATTTACATGAAGGATCGATTACACGTTGATACGTCTAAAAAATCAACGATGTAAAGTATTGTACAAAGTAGAAGATATCGCCACTTGCCTTGTAGAGTATGTAAAGTTTTGGGATGATTCAAAAGTTGACCGTTACCGGAACGCCAACTTAGGTTGTTGTTTTTGATCAATGATCAAGACGTTGTTAATAGTTGTGTCTTTATCATGGTAACGGTAGGGGAAATAAGTGTCTAGCAACTTGTATCTTAAGTCTTAATCTATTTGTTTCTTGATTTTTACTTAACAACAATTTACTTCCCTCTCACCTAATGATTAGCCACTGGTTTTACGCGAATAAGGATTCATACGAACATGCATATCTATCCCGACGTTCCAGGTGTGTATGCATGCCTTGTACCTTGTTGGTTTATGACTTTTGGTGAAAGTTAGAAGGTTCCTACCCTATATCATTCTTCATCTAAAAAATCGTTTTTTTGGTTTTAAAAAAAATTTTTTTCGAATGGGGATGTGATCGAACACACATGTCTATCCCGGCGTTCCGGGTGTGTATGTGTGCTTTAGCTGCCTTGTTGGAATGGTATTTCTGGTGAAAGATGTAGAATGATCAAACCGTACGCCTTTCCATACAAAAACCCATATTTACCTTTATAAACTTGTTACTCCTTAGCTTTAGTGGTGGAGATGTGTATTCTTGCCAAGCTTATGATAGAATACTCTCAACGAATCGAGCATATTTGAGCGAAATTTGTTAACATGTTACAAATAGAGTAGTTGAGTGATTTGAGTGTTTTCATCTCCTATTCCGTGAGGTGTTTTGGTTGTTGTTACTTTTAATAGATCAAATAATTTGCTTTAACAGAAATATCCGTTAGGGATACTTTTTGTATAACTTCTAAAGGCACTTGAGGACAAGTAGGAATTAAGTGGGGGGGGGGAGGGAATATTAATGAAATCTATTAACATCTATTGTATAGCATCATTTATCCCTACGATATTAACCTAGTTTGTTAGTTAATTACAAGAAATTGTTATTATAGTTTATTATATTTGAGAATTACAGTAATTATGGACTAATTGGTGAAAGTTAGCAAAAGGCGCGCATTCTGGAGCTTAAATGAAGATATTTTGAAGATTACTATTCTAAAGACCAATACGTCGTATCCATCAAGGAAGATACGGCGTATCCGTGCCTGCACTCACCAAAGACCACAGAGGAATAAAGATCAATACGCCGTATCCAGAGGACTCAATACGCCGTATTCAAGATATGGAATCAATATAATATTCTAGAAGATATCAAACATGGTCCCTACTCTAAGAAATCCTCAATACGCCGTATCCAACTCTTGGATACGCCATATCCAACCGACTTCCAGACCCTATAAATACAAAACTTAAAAATGAGTTTTAAGTGTGATAAATCATATTCTCGATACCTAAACCACAAAAGTCAATTTTCAAAGGAGAAAAAGAGTATAAGAGGTCGAGCATTGTATTCAATTCCATAGAAGACAACGTGTAATTTCATATACTTTAGTAATCGTTCAGTTTTTGGAATCATTCGTTAACTCGGTTAGTTTACCTTGGCTAAATAATTACTCTTGCATTTATTATGACGTTTGAAGGCTAATACCTTTGGGTATTAGCCATTATTATGAAGATCTAAATGTTTGGTATTTGTTTATCTCGATTTCTTGATTTATCATGCTTGTTTATGTTTATCAATTTATACTTGTTTACGCGCTTTTGTATGCGACCTATCATTCAACTAGATCTAGTGAGGCGGATCAAATAGATCTAGAGTTCGGGATAGCTCTCCATATAGTAATTTATACATCTAGAATCATAGTTAATAATTGTCCTTCTAAGTCTGTGTCTAGGATACGCTTCGGGCTTAACTAGTTAATTGGACATTGCCAATGGTTTATTGATCGTGTTGACTAGCAGGTGACCTAGATAATTCAACAAGTAACATTCTGATTCCATTGGATAGTTGGACAAGTAGACTACTAGTGTATAAATTGCCATTAAGCGGTAAGTGGGTAAAGTCTCTATGAGCTAGGGTTTAACAAGATCACCATTGCTTTAATCCGTAAGATAGATTATAATCAGCAAATAAGGATGCTTTATGCGATGCTTTTAACTGTGAGTGATTATGTGTCTAGTCTTAGGAGATGTAACGCTTTAAGTCTAAGAATGATATGCCACCCGGAGAGAAGAATCATTGCACTAAACAACAAACCAACGTTCTAATCGGATTAATAATGGTTAATACAGTTTTCTTATATAAGGTTCGACCGCTCTTTTATCTTTTGTTAATTAGCTTGCGTGGGTTAAAGTGTCTTGAATTGATTGTAGTCACCAACCAAACCGTGCCAGTCTCTCAGGCTGAAAACCCCCTTTTTCCCGTTAGAATTAGGATTTAGACTAACATAGGTTTAACATAGGTTTAGAATAGAATGAAATTAACATAGATTAGATAACCAAGATATTAATTAAATTGATAGATTTAACCTCGCTTCAAGTGTTCGACACCCTACTTACCATGAAACTACTACCGATCGGGTATACAGCCCGTTAAAGTGTTATTTTTGGATTAGTCGGCAAAATATAAATTTAAAACTTAAATCATCTTAAATATACCATACAACGATAGCACATCAATACATCAGTGACCCAATCATGCATCTGAACTGAGTCTCATTAATAGAGACCCCTGATTCATCAGGGCCCAAATTGTTTGGGGGAAGCATGGGGCATTTCACTGAGGCATAATCAGCTAGCTCATATTTCTTGAGTAAATCTTTAACATATTTTTTTGACAAATAGAAATTCCTTCGGAGTTTTGTTTTATTAGAAAACCTAAAAAATAAGTTAGCTCACCCATCATACTCATTTCATACTTTTTAGCATCAGCCTAGCAAATTGTTTACTAAGCTTATCATTGGTTGACCCAAAGATGTTATCATGCACATATATCTGTATAATTATGACATCGCTCTTAGTTTTATAAGTAAAAAGAGTGTTGTCAATAGTACCTCTGACAAACTTGTGCTTAATGAGAAATTTAGATAGTGTTTCATACCATGCTCTAGGAGTTAGTTTCAGCTCATAGAGAGCCTTTTCCAGCTTGCATACATAGTTGCGAAATTCACTACTTTCAAACCCATGTGGATGTTGAACATACACTTCCTTAGAGAGTTTCCCATTCAAGAATGCACTATTCGCATCTATTTTATACACCACAAAACCCATATAGGCAGCATAAACAAGAAATATCCTAATGGCTTCAAGTCTTGTGATGACATCAAATAACGTCACTTTTATAGCATCATTTATTCCATGTAAATTACCCATTTTGTATAATTATTGCAAGAATTGGTACTTAATCATTTATATTTGAGAATTACAGTAATTATGGAGTATTTTGTGAAGATTAGCTAAAACGCACGTATTCTGGAGCTTAAACGAAGAAATCTAAAGAATACTGTTCTGACTACCAATATGCCATATCCATCAAGGAAGATACGGCGTATCCGTGTGATGTGTGCTTAAATACACATCATTTATACCCTAGAAAACGCTAATAAACGGACTAATAACCATTAAATATGCTTAATTATATTGCAAATATGTTTGTATTGTGTTATTATGTCTTACAGGTACTAAGGATTGAAAATGAAGCAAAAGAGAGAATTTTCAGGTTCGATTCGATCAAGTTTACTTATTATTCGAGATCAAGACGAAGTTATAAAAATTCCTGAGCATTCATTAGAAATAGCACAGATTACAAGTCCAACGGTGCCTTCATCTCTTATTGGGCGGTCCCGACACCATTTTTATAGGTCGAACCGACCCATACTCATTTAAGCTCAAGATACAACATCTAGTGAAACACAACTAAAAAACAGACTCAGCCCATTACCAATGAAAAGACTCAGCCCATTTGGATTATTTAAGAGAACTAGGCCCAATAATAACAAACGCGGCCCAAGACAAAAGTTGAAATCTGAAGTTTTGGTTGGCTGTGCAAAGGATAACGAGTATGCTACACTTTCCATAAATAATTCAAATAGGCGAGTAAAGTCCACCACTCGCACCCACTATCATTCTTTTAGCCAAGCATATTCCTACACATGGCATTGCAATTCATTCATGCATCTTTCAATTAAGAACGAGTAGTGCGCTATGCGTTTTATGAGCAAATCCAAAGGACACTTCGGGTGCATTTTGTTTGGTTGTGATCCAGCTGTGTAAAAAAAGATGGAGTTACGAGGAACAGAAGCCCAAGCCATTATTGGCAATAATGAGGACAGGATTGGTGCGCGCAAAGATGATCGTACCTTCGATCTTGGACTCTTATTTGCTGGCCTCCTAGATGGAGAAATTACCCCAAGCACACTTTTTCCTTATTGATAACCTTCACGAGTTTTTAGACTTTGGGGTGTTAGGTTTTTAGGCATTTTTAAATTAGTGGTAGATTTAGTATAGGTTAGTTTTTAGTTATAAAAATTAGTAGTGTAGTTTTTTTAGCAGCTTATTTTTATGTCTTTTTAGCTTATTAAGATTTAGATCTAAGCTCATATGATCCAAATAAGCTTTTGCTTATTTCATTTTGTCTTCTTGTTTTGCTTATTCGGTTGCTTATTTCTTGCTTATGCTCGATTCGAATGCTAAAAGGTGTTCAATGAGTTTCTACTCGGCTTATTCTTTATGTCTTGAGCCAACCTTATTTATTGAGAAGCTTATATTTGTTTTTAGTAGTTCTAAAAAGCTTGTTAGTAGTCAAGCTTGTGATTGCTTATTACTTTTTGATCTACAGTTTAGTAAATAGTTTATAGTTTTAATTAATGTTTTTACAAAAGTTTTTTTTATATAGCTTATTTATATCTTAAAAGAAGTTTTAGCTTATAGCTTATTTATCTAAATCTCTTGTTTACTTGTCTTATCTCTAATTTCATCATTCTATTATTTAAAGCTGGAGCTTAAGGGTCTTATAAGGTTAAATTAGATAAGTTTTGATCTTTTTGGTTTTTTATGGACTGTAATTAGTAATAAGTTTACACTTTACTTGCTAATTAGTGAAGTAGAAGCTTAAAAGTGATAAGCTTATTTGTTTATCAAGTTTATTAGATCGGGTGGTTTTATATTCGATTCGGTTCATCATTCGGTTCTATCCTCTTTCTCTTTTTAATTTTAGTAGTTTAGATTAAGTTAGCTTAAAATGATTATGTTTGCTTATTTGTTGATTAATATGCTTAGTGAGTAGATTTTATTTATGCTTGTTAATTGATAAATTGTTTAGTCAATTAAGTGTGATTATAAAAGTGAAAATATTGATTAGTGATTTTTGGATTACTTAGATTAGTGTTTTTGGTTAATCGATGCGTGCAAAAAGCCGTTAGATATACTAGGCATTAATTTTATAATCGATATCTTGTATAATTGTTTTCAATATAAGCAACGTTGTGAGAAGATAATTTTACTTAGAAGATTAGTGTTTCATCGATATTTAGACTTAATTGTATATTTAATTCACGCTTAAGGATCTAAACAATTCACTTAGCAAGCATATCTTTTTATAATATATATCTCTTTGTTTAATTGCTTTGCTTATTTGCTATTTAATATAATCTAGATTAGTTTTATTTTATATTTAGTTTTAAATCAAAAACAAAAATATTTGGCAATCAAGCATCAAACAAAACGCTTTCGTGAATTTCAAATTCATCTCTCGTAAAGACTCGACATCAGCTCCTCCCCCTCCCACCTCCCCCCCCACTAAAAGATAAATTATTAATTGTCCTCAAGTAATTTTTATATCTATACGGGATACTTTCTATACTATTACTATTTGATATTTGGGATATATTTTTATGATTTATTTTTTATCGAATCCGTTTTTTGGCGCCGTTGCGGGGAGAGTGAGAGGTGTGACGATTTCACGTGGGTGTTTGAAAAGTTAGTGCCTTGAAGATCCTTTCGTCTTGGAAGTTTATTTTCGTATAAATATTAAAAATATAAAAATACAAAAATCCAAATATTTTTTTTCTATTTTATTTTCTTTTATATAAATATTTAAAAAATACCAAAAATATTTTCATTTTATTTTCTTTATAAAAAATCCAATTTTTTTTTATTTTTCTATCTTTATAAAAATAATCCAAAAATATTTTCTATTTCTTTATAAAAAAATCCAAAAATATTTTTCACATATAGTAATTTTGAGGATCATTGATCACTTCTGACTACACTCTTTAATATATAGTAAATATATATAAAAATATTACTTATTTATATATAAAAGAAAGGTAATGGAATCAAAAGATCTCAGTTATAATAATCTGGAAGTATGATTCCCGGGTCGTTATCCCCGATAAGGAAAGCAATTGAAAATTAAGTCGTTTTGAGAATCGATGCTTGAATGGGATAAGATTGATATTGGTTATCTAAAACTACGAGAAAAATTAAGGCAAAAACTTAAAAATACTTAAGGAATGTTGGTCACAATGAATTCTTTGGAAAAAAAAAAAACTAAATCATATCTAACATGCAAGCTTAGATGAGAATGAGAGCAAAATGAAGGGAAAATTCAAATATTGTTTTAGTAGGGAAATGAAGTTGGTTACAAGTGCTTCACCTCTAAATGAAGTTAGGGGCTATTTATAAGGGCAATGGAAGGGAGGCTTCCCTTCCTTTATTTTTCTAACTTGACAATACTAGTCCCTAGACTTTGGTTATTATGTTATTTCTTACTTAAAGCATAATAAACCTTATTACAAGCTATATTAAACTAAACAAAATAAAGTCTAATAATAAAACTACATACTCGACACTTTTTCTTGAACCTAAATCAATCTCTCCCTAAGGGTCGTTATTCTGTGCATTCCTCATTGTGTGTCCTAGTGGTCTTCCTATTTCATGTACATCTCCCCTCTTCTCATTTGATCTCGATACTTCACCATAACTTCAATCTTTCTTCAAAACAACTCTAGAAACTCCCGTCATCATTGTAAGTTCTTTTTGCACATATTCCTTACTTGACATCATTTTAATAAACTCTTTAGACCTTCAAGCGTTATACTTCAGTGTTTCATACACAAAACTTATGTATCTCTGAAGGTTTATCTCAATCAACCCTTTTCTCTTTCTGGTATTAGGTAAATGAATTTCCATGTACAGGCTCATTGACAATAGAAAAAATCACTATTAATCAATTCCTGGGAATGTAATTGTTGGTGCAGTGAGATTGATCTTCTGTTGATAGCTTTCGATTCCAAGTTGAAAATCGTCCACTCTTTCCCATATCACTGAACTTCTAATGAACACTGATAGAGACCATAGCAATCTTGTATCAGCATATAGGGTACCTTGTTATTATGATCAGCACAGGTACATGTTTCAATGTCATTCTTATTGAGGTAGGATCTTATATCTGGCTCAATTATTGACACTATGCAATCATTAGCTCTTCTTGCCACAATCTCTGTGATAAACTTATGTTCATGACCCAATTCCCAGAATGTCTTGATGACTTGAACGATCTTAGAGTTTGAATAGATTTCTTCCTTCGGTCTTCCAGGTTCTTTCTGTCTCCTTATGTAGAAGATCTTTGCATGAGGATTCTTCCAGTTTTCAACACCATATCTTGCATAAGGATTAAACTTCTTTATACACTTATTAACCCATCTGGAAGTCCGTTCTTCAATATCATCATCGTTGAAGACAATTGCTGGAAATTTATGAAGTGACAAAACAATCTTCTCAGGACCTGAATTCCCTTTCTTCAAGTACAAAAGATCTTGATTGATCAGAGATAGTGCTGGAGCTTCAGGATCTCTTTGACAGCTTTGAACTAATGGTGTGATCTTTCGTGGATGAGGAGATACAAGAATTTCCTTTCTGCTTTCCCAAACAATGTCACTTTGCAAGGAAATTCTTCATATGATCAATGTGATATGATGTTATTTCCTCTGAAGTACAACTTTGGTCTTAGCATCTCATCCGACCATTCTTCATCTTAGCTTCATAATCATTATAGATATCTCCTTCATGATGTCTTGTGATACTTGCATTTAGTTGGATCTCATCATCTATCAGATGCATAAGAGTCCTGTTCAGTCCAGAAATCAAATTCACATCTTGTTCTTGATTACCTGAAGTAGAAGGACCTGGTTCCTCTACATTTACTTGTCCAGACGATGACTCTCCAGATACATATGCTTCATACTCTGATGTCTTCTGCCTTTTTGCACTATTCTCCCCCTCAGGATGAGCATCATCATGAGGATCGTCCTGATCTCTTGGGCGAACGGCAGAAGGTCTACAAGCAGTATGTAGTACCTGTGTCTTCTCAAACTTCATCTGGAGAGCCAACCAGATTGCTATGTCTTGTTGTTGTAACAGAGGATCAACCTTCATAGCAAGGTATACTTGATGTTGTTGTTCTGGAATAGAGGATGATTGAACTTGTGCTAGATGAACATGAAGAATATGACATGACATATAATTACGTATAGATGCATCAACTAAAGAAGGAATAGCATTGTCAATTGCATTTTGAATCTGTGATGATATTTGTGCCTGCATACGCCCACGTTCCTGCAAGATAGCTTTAGCAATTAATCTTTCCATCTCTTCTTTAGTCGATTTTCTTTCTAGAATCAATCCTTCCGCTAGATACACAGGAACTTGATCACGAACTTGTACAGGAACTTCCTTCTTAACTTGCTCCGTTACTTTTTCTTTCACCAACGAGGGTAGCGTTTTCCATCCTTGTCATACATGATGATTATCATGCAATGTTGATCACTTGATGTCCGTGGTATAAACCTGTTCTTGAGATGTGCAAACAAGTAACCATATCGTCCCTGTAATTTATGAAAGAAAGTCTTGTATCTTTTGAATCAATTGGATTTTGCCTTGATCAATGATAGAAGACGATTGGTTTTTGTTAATTTTGGTACGGATAAACCTGAGGATAGTGTAGGATGAATAACCATCAATTCCTAGAGTTTCTCAGTATCCAAAGATCCGAGAGTAGAGAGATTCCTAGGTGATCTAGTTGGTGAAGGAATTGGTGAAATCCTAGACTCCTCTACATTCTTTCCTTTTGCTCTTCTCCTTAGTTCAAACACTTCATCAGTTATTTCATCCTCTTCATCATCAACATTTACAGGTATAACAGTATTTGGTTCCACACTCCGTATCCTTTGTAGTCTCTTCCTCCTTTTCCTGAACAATCTCCACCTCCGGACTTTCCTTATTCATCTCTGGCTCTATCCTAGTGCCGGGAATAGATGTGTCATCATGCCTAGTGGGTGAACTATCATCAACATTCGTATACTCTTCAACAAGCTTCTCAATCTCCTCAGCTGCCAAGTGTTCATCTACCAGTGCCACATTTTCTCTTGCTTCTTGTTCTTCACGACTCTTTTGTCAGCAAAGACTTTACTTGAATTCATATCTTGTAGAATCATCTCATCAGCTTTTTCTATTGTTGGCACTAGAGCAGGTGGTGTTAGACGTGCAGATTGCCTTGACGGTAATAGAAAACGAATCACAGTTGATCATTTTAGAACACTTGACTCAGCTGTCTCCATAGCAGGGTTAGGTGACCTAGGGGCACTAAGTGTCCTATGCGTTCCTTGGGTAGACTCAGTCGGCTGTGACTGAATCAGAGGAACATCTAGTCCAAACACCTTTGCATACATCTTATAATGCTCCGTAAGCTTCATCTCTTCTGTGATCATCCATGGTGGTATTCGCATCCCAACCTTGTTCTTGTTTCCTCTTGAATTGAATACATTCTTCATAATATCATCATCTTGAAGATTGTGATAAGCATCTCAAGCACGTCTTGAAATGTCAGGAAAGATAGTCATATAATGACTGATGATGATCTTTGTAAATCATGGGTATGGGATCGGTTAACAGTGGTCAGATGTGAAGCAAAATAGTAAAAATGGCCTTCCACATTAAACTCTGGAATAATTCCTCATGATGTTATTAACAAAGCAGTATAAAATTCTCTTTATCTGCAACGGTGTTGGGGTCCCCATCCTTAACTCGTGTAGTCAAGCACTTGGAGAATATCTTGCATAACGTCTGCCAAGGCTGTAAAAGACCAGGTATCTTGAAATTAGTTACAATCTTGATGTTCCATCGTAAAATCCCAACTTGTTTGTAAAACAATGGAACCACATCACAGAGGATATGATGGTGGGGGCACAAAGAAGCATGTATTTGTTATCATTTGCTTGCGGGAAGATGAAAGATTTTCTGAAGTCATCTTGAGTAATGTTTGCTCTTTTCCTATTTAAGCATTGACCTTGAGTCGATACTGTGATCGTCTTCTCTCATCGTTTTGCCAAACTGTGCCATATAAATCCAGGGTACAGATGCTGATGCGGCAATGCTGAATCGTAACGGATGATTCGTAATAATATTCATTAGAATCTTGCTCTCTGATGGACATTGCACATTCTCCAAGTCAACCTTCTTATTTGCATCCATAATGTCATATCGCTTGTTGGAGGGGGGGGGGGGGGACCCCCCCCCAAAAAAACAGTTCATCTTGATGAACATCAGCTGCTTGTTGTCGTTGTGCCATGATGATAACTGAATGAATACAATTAAGGTGTTAGGAAATAAATAATTCTTTTGACATTTTTGTCTTTTTCCTCTCTGTCTGTTTTATATGTTCTGGCAATTCTTTTTGAACATATTTTCGATCAGTTTGTTTCTCATGTGCTCGTTCTTGCTTTTTCTAGCACATGCCATACGCGAATTATTCTTATGATTTACCATTTTTGTGTTTTGGCATTTCTTTTTCGAACACACTTTTGATTTGCTTTTTCGCGTATGGATTTAGCTCTCTCTTTCTGTTTTTATAATATCCTCACCAGAAATTCTTTGTGATATGATACTTTCTCAAGAAGGATGAAGATTTCTCTTTTGATTTGAACCAAGACATAGTTATGTAAAATTCAAGAGAAAACCTTCAACTTCTAAAATTGTTTTAAGAAAGGTATCATTATGAAACAATAACAGATTTTGAGATCTTTCAAAAATCATTGACTGAATAATGTAATCATTAAACCTTCAACTAATATTGACACTAAGACACTCACTTCCTCATCTGTTCATGCAGAAAAGGCCGTAGCCGGACATGACTTAGTCCACTTAAACAATTAAGATTTGAGATAAAAACTTTGATTCTTTCACATTTGATTATGAAGCCTAAACCATGAATACAAACACATCTAATTCAATAATTGAATGGACACTAAGTCACTCACTCCTCATTCTGTTCATTGCAGAAAACGGTCAAAACCGGACATGACTTAGTCCACTTAAACAATTATGAATAGACATATATGATCCATAGCACTTGTATATTTGCCAAAATTATTTGTCAGATTTTGAGCACACTAGAAACTGATCGTTTTGTTTTTCAGACATTCACACAAATAGCATTTCAATCATGGAGCAACAACATTAATACATATACAAAATACTTTCACAAAGCCACAAACAATTAAACTGATTTTCATCATTAACCTTTACTGAGTTTGACTTTTGTTGACTACCAATTTGACTAGTTGACCTTACCGATTTTGACAATTAACCTGTGCATAAGAAAGTAAACTCGGTAAACTAACAGATTCGGTAATGTACTACCGAGTTTATTCAAAATTCAATCCTAACCATTCTATTAGCATTTTATAACCTTAAGACACTTTTTACACTAAATATAATGCCAATAGATTATTCTGGATGCTACAAAACTCGGTAAGGACACGTTTACTCTAAACTCGGCTAATCAAACAAAAATTCGGTAAAAACTTCATTTTTTAACCAAGTTCAAAATCGGTTTAATCCCAGATTACTCAAAAGGCCTAAAACATCTATATCTACTTACGTTTGAGTAAGAAGTGAAGGTACAAGCGTTGTAATGAACTTAGATATCAAAAATCAGACTTATACTAAAATTCGGTAAACAGGATTCCGGTAAACAAGAAAAGTAAAAAATGAAATGTAAAAGTCCTTTAGATAGCCAACGAAATCATTTGAAATTTGACATTTTCAGTACATGTAATTCACTTTTATCGAAAAGTCTGTTTGAAAAATTGTCACATTCAAGTCCCTGTATTGATATGTACGAGATTGTTTATGACTTTTACACAAACTCCCCTTTAACTATGATATTTTTTTAATCACTCCACTTGAAATGTCAATTTCTTAAAGCATAGTCCGAAAATGAAAAATTGTTACTTTTTTCTGAATAAAACTCCCTTTAACAATGAATTTTTTTAAACACTCCCCCTTGAAATGACAATTATGTTAAATGCATAGTCCAAAAATGAAAAATTGTTACTTTTTTCAAATAAAACTCCCCCTTGAAATAAACCTTTCCAATTTTTATTATCAAAAAGATGTTTGTGTATGAAATTGTAAAAAACTTCCCCCTTGGATCATGATTCGTATTTTGACATGTAAAAAGATTTTAGTAAGAAACTTGGAATCATGAAATAAAAGATTGTAATCTTTTTAAATAATATATACTTATATATATATATATATATTATTTATATATATATATATATATATATATATATATATACTATTAATTTTTTTTTTTTTATAGAAAAAAAATGTGAAATAATTTTGTTATTTTTGAAAATTTTCAATTTTTTCTTTTGTTTTTGAAATATTTATTCACTTGTTTTGAATGTATAATCTTCTTCACGAGATGACTTTGCCAGACTTTCCAACTGAGTTGGAGTCATACGTCTCATACCAATGCGATGAACTAGATACTCAAAGCGTTCTTTTGGAAGCGCCTTACGTAACTAGATCGCCTACATTGGTATTCTTTTTCTGTGATAAAGTAAATTTTCACAGTACCCCTCTCAACATGTTCTTTAATAAAATGATACTGGATGTCAATATGCTTTGTCGTAGAATGTTGGACTGGATTGCACGAAATAGCAATGGCACTCTTGGAATCACAATACATCGGAATCCGATTGTATTTAAATCCATAATCAAGCAGTTGAGTACGCATCCATATCACTTGAGCACAGCATGCAGACATATGTGTGGAAAACATATTCAGCTTATGCAGTAGACATTCGACATGTCAATCTTGTTTCTTTGAACTCCAACTCACGAGCTTTCCACCTAAAAATTGCAATCCTCCTGATGTGCTTTTACAATCATCTTTACAACCTGCATGGTCCGCATCTGAATATGCAATTAGTTCAAAACCAGAATCCTTCGGATACCATAGTCCTATGTTATAGGACTGTCTTAGGTACCAGAAGATCCGTTTGACCTCTTTGAGGTGTTTGACCGTAGGTCGTGCTTGATAACGTGCACATACAAAAGTAGCAAAAGCTATGTCTGGTCGACTGGTGTTAGATACATAATCCCTCCTATCATACGACGATAATTCGTTTGATCAGTAGGAGTGCCTTGTAAATCAGGCCAAGTTCTTGTGCCATAGGCTGTTCGCATGGAGACACATTCATCTAGACCATGTTTCTTTAACAACTCTATTGCATATTGTGACTGACTTATGAATATGCCTGGGAGATTTGATGAACTTGCAAGTCCAAAGGGAAAGAACTTTAGTTCACCATCATTGACATTTCAAAATTGTTTTCCATTTATTTGCAGATCTTTTGAAAAATCTGGATTTTGTTAATCCAAAAATACATGTCATCTACATATACTTGACAAGGTTAATAGTGTCTCCCCCGTGACATTTAGGGTGAAAAATTTGGGTTCAATTATTACCTTTATTGAACCCGTGTTCAATTAGAAAAGAAAGATAGTTAGTCATACGACATACACGGCGTGCTTGCTGAAGACCGTACTTGAGCTTTTTTCATCCTGTAAAACTATGATTGGAAATTACAGGATCAAAATAACCCTTCAGGTTGGGGACGTAAACTTTCTTTTTTTAAAGGACATTGGGAAAAAGCCGTTTTGACATCATTTTGAAAGATAGGATATTCCTATGTGCAGCCAAAAGAAATGAACCATCCGAACAGCCTCAAGTGAGCAACAGGAGCAAATGATTCCTCAAAATCAATGCCTTCTTCTTGCTTATAACCTTTAGCCACAAGACAAGATTTGTTCCGAACCACAATATTTTATGCATCACACTTATTCTTCCAAATCCATTTGAGAGCAATACCATTCTTTCCTCCTGGTTGTGGAACTAATTCCCAAACTTGAAGTCTTTCAAATTGATTCAACTCATCTTGCATAGACTCAATCAACTATAATCGGCCCATAGCTTCTTTGATGTTCTTTGGTTTAATAGTGCTTACGGTTAATGCCTACATGCAAACCTCAAAATCAGTATGTAGCCGTTGACGAGTCATAACAGGTTTAGAAGGGTCACCAATGACTTGGTCTAAAGGATGATCTTTTGTCCAAATGTGAGTCGAGGGTTGTACTTGATGGAAATTATGCACATTTGATGGTTCGAGATTCGTAGTAGATGACTTAATTTCCTAATGATTCAGAGCAATCATATGGAAACAAAACTGTTGTAATTACCATCAAAGTCAGCAGATGCTTCTTGATGAATTCATCAGACTCTTGTCAAAGCAATTGCGAGAATTTTGGTCATCAGATGATCTGTGAAACATTGAGGAGCCTTTATGTGTTGTCAACATGATTTAAAGATGTAGAAGGTGAGTCTTCTTGATCATGAGTTGGTTGTGCAGCGGAATTGATGGTAGTATCAGAAGATTTTTGCTCAAAATAATCTTCAAACATTAGACCGAACAAATTATCCAAATCCTCTTTTGAAGGAGTATTCATTAAATCATCTGATGAATTTGGATTATTAAATCGTTGAAGATCGGGTTCTAAAGGAATCGTGTTCAGAAGCCAACGCTGTTAAAGCTCGCTCTAACTTGACATGAATAGTCTCCATAATCCTTTTGGTGCGATGGTTATAGATTTAAAAACCTCTTGATGTTTCCGAATAACCAATAAAAACTCTAATGTCTGCTTTAGGTTTCATTTTCCCAAGATCATCACGGTCATTTGTTGGATAACATAGTGAGCCAAACACATGAAAATACTCAACATTTGGCTTTCGTCCATGTAACAGCTCATAAGGTGTTTTATTGTATCGTGTGTTGATGATTGACCGATTTTGAGTAAAATATGCTGTAGCAACTACTTCAGCCCAAAGAAATTCAGGTAACCTTGAAAAAATAAGCATTGTGCGAGCAGCCTCAACTAGAGTATGATTACGTCGTTCTACTACTCCATTTTGCTGAGGTGTGCGAGCAATTGAAAATTGTTGCATAATGCCTAACTTTTCATAATGAGCTTTGAGAGTTGCATTCTTGAATTCAGTGACATTATCAGTCCGAATCGAATGGTTGCCATGTATATAATCACCATAGCCTATAATAGTTGAAAAGTTGTCATTTCTAAATCGAACGGTTCCCATGAACTTTTCAACGAAGTTTCTCAATAGTGAACAATCACCCGTCATATGCTTTGAACAACCACTATCAACAATCCATAGAACGATCTGGACTACCTGCAACACAAGAAGAGCTAACACATGGACAACTGGGCAATTTGACTATCCATCTCTTAACTGAAACCAATGGTTTCGTATTGGAAGGATTAGTATGAGCATGTGGCTTTGTGTTAATAGGAGTCCACATAACATTTGATTGTGATTCAAACTATTTTTACCATAAACTACTTGTCCGAATCTTGTTTAGCATGAATGGGCTTAATGGTTTATCACGCATGTTTCTTTTCTTTTTCTTAATCTCACTAGAAACCTTATCTCTAGCTTTTGATGCACTTGCTTCATCAATCTTAGATTTGGAAGCTACATAAGTAGTATCTAAAGTCTTAGATTATGTTGCTTTCTCAGAAAACCTAGTCTTAGAAGCTACAACAGTAGTTTTAGAAGATTTTGGTATCCTAGAATTAACAGAGAAGGTTCTACGAGCATTCGAACGCACATTTAATTTATGCTTAGCAATACATTTATCATGACAAGGAATAAGCACACTTTGCATACAAGAAACACATAACAAAGTTTTTGCTTTAGAATCGTTTGCAACAGCAACATCAATTACATTCTCCTTGTTTAACACAACATTAGCAAATGTATTATTTGTTTGCTTATTTTTCCTAACATAAACTGCTTCTTTCTTTGCTTTATTCTTAGAGACATCTAAGACACTGGTCTTGACATGTGAATCTCTACTCTTTGGTTTCTTAACACTGGATGTAGCATTCGTTCCTGTAGAAGATAACACATTCTTAGACTTGTTTGTTTGTGATTCTTGTTGTGTGGCAACTCTGTACATTCCTGGGCTAATGACATTTGTGTTTTGATGTGTCCCTGTTTGTTTGGCTTGTGGAGAGTTCTGTGTCAGAGATCTGGTTTTGACTCAACATGGTTTTCTTTTGTTTTTAAAACAATCTTCTGCTTTTGAGAAACATTTTTATTTAAAGGTGTGACATAAAGAAAAGATTGAGAACCATGTGTCTTGTCAAACTTAGTATTCACAGACTTACCATTTTCACCATTTTCAGGTCTAAGCTGTTCACTCAGATATGGTAACTAAAAGATTCTAATTCTCAGCACGAATAGCTCCATATGCATAAGTTTTCTCAGAGACATGAGTAATTAACTCATCCATTTCTTTTTGACTTTGAGATCGTGTCTATTTGATTGAATCGAAAAGTTTTTTGTATTCTATTTTGGCATTATCTCGTTCTTTTATCAAAGTTGGTACTTTAAAAATCCAAAGACTCGTTCATCATTCCTCAAGTTCTTTGTATTTAGAATCCAAGAGCGAAATAAGAGGTTTTGAGTTTTTATTCTTCTGAAGAATCCCATTTTTGTTTTTCTTTTTTCATGTTTCAATTTTTAAACTCAAAATCAACGCTTAGTTTATTAACATCTTGAACAGCTTTCTAAGAATATTATTCTTGCTTTCAAACCATCTTGAATCTCTAAATATTTCTTTTTGACTTGTTCAAGTTCATTCATGTACGAAACTCGATCAACACATTCTTGACTTAACACACACATAGTCTTCAATATCGTGTGTGGAGTGATACTTCCAAAGTTGATCGTTCAACAATCATTTTGCCTTTCATCTCTCAAGATAAACTCGATTGTGCTCAACTCATCTTTCATTTCTTTTATATCCTTGAAATTGGGATTCTGAAAGAATCAAAGTGGTTCCAGTAAGTCATTAAGAAGTGGTTTAACCTGATCTCGACAAAAAGCATTAAGAGCTATCTCTTCCTGTGATGTATAAAACATACTTGCCCTTTTACTGTTCTGTTTTATCAATAGAAACAATTTTTCAAACCCAACTTGTATATTTACTAACCCATTGATCAAAGGTAACTCACTTGGCATTGTTTTTGTTTCCAGATCTTTGACAATTGGCCGGGGGAAGTATAAGGAGATGAAGGACATGTTTGTTCAACAAATGATTCTTTTTGAGGAACAAAATCATTATAAAGCGCATTTAATTGTTTGTAATCAATTGTCCAACAATTTTGTTTGTTCGCAACAGCAATTGGATTATTCATTTTTGCATTCATTTTCTATTGACTTTTGAAAGCCTCCTCTAGAGTTTCCTCAGAATCTCTAACATTCAAAGGAATTTCTATATTACCAGTCCTTGATGCAACATATATGCTTTTGGACATTCTGAAATATGCTGTCTGAGTGATAAGGATTCAGATTACCCCAACACCATGTTTTAATTGTTGATCATAAACAGACAAGTGGGTTTTGGACCAAGCTTGATCATTGCCTTGTAAAGAATTACCAATTTCAAATACATGTCAACATTCTTTTCAGATTTCCTCAAGAATCTATGGAATAGTATCATGATACTTATCCTGGTTTTCATCATTTTTCTTTTTTAAAATTAATCTTGTGATTGTTGTATTCCTCTTTTTCTGTTTGAAATGTTTAAACCTCTTGTACTAACTCATCTAGTTGTTTTTAAGATCTCGAATAATCTCCTCGATCACGAACAATTGGTGTCACGCTTATTTTTGAAATGTTTTTTGCTCCCTTTCATCAGCTTCAAGAAATTCTTTTAGATAATTGTTATCCTTGGTTATGTTTTCCAAAACCCGATTCCTTTCCTTATACATCTCAATTTGACTGGTCAAAGTCTCATTTTGTTGTTGGACCTTCTGAGCAAATCTTTGTTGTTTTGCAGCTTCTTTATATGCATTCCTAGCAAGTGTTTCTAATGCACATAGATCAAAAACATGTGTATCTTTTTCAACACTACCACTATTAACATTTCCTTTGACATAATCAAATTGAATATTGCTATTAATTTGATCATCATCAATGGTACTGTTAATAATTTTAGTATGAGTTGGATACGCTTGTTCATCATTCTCATTGATGGATGAAGTTTGGTACATCGCTTACAAGTGCAGATCTCATAGCTTGGTCTTCATCATCAGAATATTTTGATCAGCTGGTTGAATTCTGGCCATTAAGTATATGTTTGCACTCAGTTCTTTAATTTCTTCCATCCTTGAAGCATCCGCAAAGAGAAAATCATTCTGCTCATCAGTAAGAATTCCACCGGCTTCATCCTGTTTTTCCAACAACATTTGCTCCATGAAATACTTCGAATCACGAACCCTTGGCATGGGACAATTCCTCGCATAATGTCCTTTTCCACCACAGTTATATCATTAACCCGTTGAAGTATTGCCTGGAGTCGGAGTTCGAACAATCCTTTGAACATTTGTAGTCTCATTTGTAGCATAACATAAGCTCTTCGATTATTTCTTCCAACATTACCAGAATTTCTGCTTTGAATATTCACCCTGTCACCTTGAACGACTGCTTGATTTCTGGTATTAGACGAAGCACGAAGACGATTGTTTGTTGGATTAGAGAAATTTTGAGTAATGGCTTTGGCAAGTAACAACATAGCAGATGCTAGGCGGATCTTTAGAATTGGTTCGTGACATCATCCTGCTCAAAATCTTCATCTTATTCAACTACAGATGGAGATGTGTCACATAATAAGAAGAGGTATTTCTGGAAGATGAACCCGTGTGTGCTACTAGAGTCAAAGGATCATGAGACTTTTCATACTTCTTTGCCCTTGAAGCATTAACCAATTTCTCAAATTGCAAAAGATAATCAAAAAGATCATCAAACGAATCAACTGTCAATTTCTTAGCCAAACGAACTTGAGTCACATATTTCAACCATTCGGTTGTGCAAAGTTATTCCAGGAACTTTGTGTTAACTGAAACAATTGGAAACTTATGTTGTTTATTCAAATCATTCAATAACTGAGCAAAACGATTGTAGATGAAACTAGTAACTCTCCTGGTTGCTGCAACAAATTGATCAAAACTTATTGGGAAACCGTTGTTTCTTCTGTCAACTTGGTTTTGTATAGTTCCCCTCATTAAACGTTCAACATGATCCCACATTTGCTTGGCCGTTTTACAAGAATCCATAGAATTGTAAATCTCATTAGGAATAGAAAGAAGAATCATATTCATGAGTTCCATTTCCGCATCATAATACAATAAGTCATCTGCCTTGATGATCATCACTTCATGCAACCTAAGTAACATTGAACCTGAGGAGTGATATTCCTAAACAACATAAGGGCATTTCTAGTGCTTTGAGAGGCTACTTCCGGTTTTCCTTCTTGCGGATTAGAAATCGTTTGAATCTATTGCCCAAGGTATGTAACTACCCATTTCAAGCATGGGTGGCCTAGTCTCAGAACCGGCTTCAGCGAGGGATTGTTGGAATGTTTTGGATGTCGACATGTCTTACAGATTCATGATTGGATCTTTTAGACGGAAATTTGAGGAGTTTGTGAGAAAATATCCAACGCCCGGTTTACAGTAGTCAAATTCGGTAACATTGTTCACGTAATCTCTTAACGGAATACCCTTCTCGAACAGTACACTAACAAACTCGGAAATCTTCAAATACTAAACTCGGTAATCTACAAACTACTCAAACTCGGTAACACTATTTACTATAACTCGGTAAACCTAACTTGTTAAATTCTAACAGTTATGAACTACTAATAACCACAAATTCGATGAAACCGAATTTTATGATGACTAGATAATCCAAGTGTTCTAGAAAATTCAAATTCGATAAAACCGAATTTGATTACCGAGTTTTTTTTTTAAGTAATCTTTGAGGCAATCGATTTTTTAAACAATTCAAAAACTCGATAAAACCGTTAAATGAAAGTGTAAAATAACTTGTAAAGCTTATTACTGATTTTTGTCTTAGTAAAATTCCCTATATCATAAATTCGATGGAACCGAATTTGTAAATCTTAACAAATTCGATAATACCGAGTTTAATACCGAATTCCTAATAAACGACTTTTGATAGAACCAAAAGATTAAATATATCTATTACACTGATGTTTCGTACTGAAATTGCTAAATTTACAAGAAAAAAAAAATGTTCTAAACGCAAAATCACTCTACCGAGAATGCAAAGCTTCTACCGAAAATCAAATCCACGCGTCCAAGAATGAAATGAACAGTTCCGAGAGTACAATAACGTACAATATCTCGAAATCATAGCCAAAATCAATCTCGAAACCTCAATAGTACTTACCGAATTCGTAAACCACCAATTCTTGATTCTTAGTCTAACAAAAACACGCACAAATCGAACACTCTACTTCTCTATTGGCGATTGATACCACTTGTTTAGCGTCACATGATCTAGAATCATCATTCAACATGCAAGCTTATGAGAGATGAGAGCAAATGTAGGAAAATTCAAAATATTATTTAGGAGGGAAATGAAAGTTGGTTACAAGAGCATCACCCTCTAATGAAGATTAGAGGGCTATTTATAGGGCATGAAGGGGGCTTCCCTTCCTTATTTTTCTATCATGACAATACTAGTCCCTAGACTTTGGTTATTATGTTATTTCTTACTTAAAGCATAATAAACCTTATTACAAGCTATATTAAACTAAACAAAATAAAGTCTAATAATAAAACCACATAATCGATACTTTTCTTAAACCTAACAAGGAAATCAAATTTTTAACTAAAAACGCAAAACGGGAACCCTACACGGTGTCTAAAAACCTAAATTATCAAAAATAAACTTAAAATGAATTTTTTCACTTTTAACTAACCCTGATTGACTAAAAAGTAAGTTTAAAGAAAACTAAAACAAAAACGTAGTCGAATTGAGCTTAAAAACACGAAAAATGTGAACGGGAACGAATCCCGTTCTTTAAAAATTGAAATTTTGCAATTTTAACCCTACGAAAGCAAAACTATTTTTTCTAGGAACTATATGATAAAAGAAAATTTTCTAAAAAAGAATTATATTTTTTTGACTTTTTTATAATTTTTTATGAATTAAAAATGATTTTAAAGAAAATTAAATATAAAAAATACTAAACATTTTATAAAAAATCTGAAAAAATTCTGGAAAATAGCTTGAACAACGAGGAATCTAAGAAAAATAAGTCGAGAAACACAACTTATCAAATAAGCTGTGAAATAAGCTAAAACAGCTTATTGAACTAAAAGGGTAAAATGTGTATAAGAATTAACTAAATGGAGTTCCTAACGGATGAGCTAATGTAGCACAATGTTTAAGGGTGTGGGGGTTAAAACACTTGGTGAGGGTGGTAGAAGTCCCGGGTTCGAGTCTTGCTCACCCGGGGCTTCCCAGTATCCCAAGTGTTTTAATTTTTGCCAATGTTTACAACTTTTGAATACACTTAAAAATAAGCTACTTTTGCAAAACAACTATTTTTATAAACCACAAATAAGCACAGAAATAAGCTAAATAAGGCAGAAATGCTTAAACACTACTAAGCCGCTGAAATGCTAACTGTTGGCATTGTTAAACTCAAATAAGCAAACCAAATAGAGAAATAAGCTAACTTAGATAATAAGCTACTCTAAACAAGCAACAAAAAAATAAGCAACCCAATAAGCCTAGAATGAGCTTATGAACTCAGCAGCACTAACTTTTAAGTTAGTACTGCCAGTTAAACTCTTAAGTCTGCTTAGCTAATAAAAGGCAAATAAGCTCAATGAAATAAGAAATAAGCAAAAGCAGATACTCAACCACATCTAATAAGCACTTAAGAACAAAAATAAGCAAGCATACTAAGCTAGAATGACAGAATACTCAAAAAGCTATAAAACTTAAGGAATTTTAAGCTAAATGCAGATTATGCTCAAATAAGTTCTAATCTAAAGGGAAAAAGCTAAAATAGGCTTAAACCTACCTAAATAGCTAAACTAAACCTGAATAAGCAATTAAAATAAGCAGATAAGCTAAAATAAAGAAATAAGCACTTATGGTGTAAATTGTTAACCAAATAGCCCCTTAAGGCACCTTTGAGCTTATTTTTAAATAAGCTAAAGGATCCTTATGGACTTTTGGCTTATTACCCTAAAAAGTACACCTAAAA
Source organism: Tanacetum coccineum (assembly GCA_026074375.1). Taxonomy (NCBI): domain Eukaryota; kingdom Viridiplantae; phylum Streptophyta; class Magnoliopsida; order Asterales; family Asteraceae; genus Tanacetum; species Tanacetum coccineum. The sequence continues at coordinate 1,118 of BQNB010067641.1, read as the reverse complement.
TACTACTTAAAACAACTTTTTATAACCATTTTGAAATTCAGGAGCTTAATACAAAGCTTGTTGAAAACAGCTTATACATTAAGATCACTTAGTTACTTTTGGTTTTAAAAAACAAAAAGCTTATTTTAAGGATAAAAACAGATATGCTAATGAACTTATTTTTGAAAACTAATTTGAAATAGATTTACACTGACCCTAGACCTACTTGTAAACCAAAAATCAAATCCTATAAGCTACTTATACCCTCTGAATTATTAAGTTGAAAATAGCTACTTGTCTTTTAAAATTGCTGATGTAATTTGCACTTATATGAACACAAACTTTAAAACTTTTGATGCAGACTTTAAACACTAATTTTAACACTCATTAAACACATAACTAAGAGCAAATAAGGTCATGTTAATTACTAGAATCAATTAAAACTAGGTAATGCAAGAGAGGCTTAACAGACTTGGACTTTTATTAATCTAACTTATGAAAACTCACTTAACTCTAACCTAGCTTATAAATCTAGCATAAACTGACTTAGATGAAAGATTAAAACCAAAATCCTAAGACCAAATGGCCACTATCAGTACTAACTTGTGGTTAGTACTGCTATGCCAAACACCCCTTTATTTTCATCAAAATTCATTTGAGCTTATGAAATAAAGATCTAGTGAATAAAACTTGATTATCAGATAACAAACAACTATTAATAGACCTTATGAGCTTATACCAACAATCAAATAAGCCAAAATCATTAAGCTACTAGTTATGCTAATATTTTTGAATTTTTATTGATTTATGAGACAATATGAAGAAAATTATGATCTAGACTATTAAAGCTAAAAACAGATAATCAAACTTAACTAATAAGATTATAAGCAATTATAAGCAAATAAGCAAGTAAATAAGCAGACTAAGCAGATTCAAACTATGAAATTAAGGACAGAAAAGATAAGTGAGAACTTACAAATGCCTTTGCTAAACAAAGGCTTAATTTGCTCAAAGAGCTGTCAATAAGCTCTAGCTTATCAAAAAGATAAGCTAGTTAAGTCCAATAAGTTCTTCTAGAGTAAGCTTATCATCCAAGCAACCAAAATCCTTATTAAGCATAGGTATTAAGCTGATTTTGA